>JAEANM010025184.1:0-10993 GCA_017656035.1 Myanophis thanlyinensis | reverse complement strand
TATGGCCCCAAAAGCTTGATAACATTAGACTAAGAAATGCATGTAGATGATTCTTTTTTTAATTACCAATTTTAGCAGAAACAGTCAGACTTAAGAAGTGGATGAACCCAGCTTCCAGTTCAGTATAGCTTCTATAGATTCAGACATTTCCCATGAGTTCAGTAATGTGAATTGCTGTTATCAGGGCAATACTCTTTTCTATAAAGCATTGCAGTCATAATTTTTTTAACATTTCTATATTTAAAGATGTCTTTTCTTTTTATTAGATGGAGGAATGTATCACCAGTTGGACGACCTATACCAGGAACTCGATTCATTGCTTTTAAAGTACCCTTAAAAGGGGTGTGTATAGAACTATTTCTATAAAGTTACATTAGCTACAAAAGAAAATCAATAAAGTGAGATTCATTTCATATAATCAATATTTGACTATAAATAGAATCTGTGCAATAATACAGATTCAGTTCTAAAGAGGTGTTTCAGAGTACAGTGGCCAAAAATGTAGCACCCTTATAGTTAAAGTATGACCTTCTGGACAACTATTAACCTTCCCTTCAGAGGATAAAAGCCTTTCATGTACTATTATTAAATAACGCCATTTATATGGTTTTCACACAGTCGTCAATGCTACCTCTACTATGGAGTATTTGATAGCATGGTCGGCACAAGTACACTGTATTTGTACATTTGATACTCTGGCATTAAATAACTAATCTTCAATTCCATAACCTTCAATTTCATAATTGCACATTTTTCTGTGATCAAATTCATTCAAAATATTACACAAATTTTCCCCTAATTCACCCCCTGGTTCTTCCATTATTATCTTTCACTGAAACATAACATGCAGTTGTCACCACTCTGTCATCAAACAATGGATTTCTACTTTCAAATACACCCACAGCAACCTCAGTGACATCAATTCATAGTTTTCATGTACATAAACCTTTCCATTAATAATTAAACCTGTACTTTCATGACATATTCATCAACTTCAAGCACTTCAACATCAAGCTACTTTTATTTAGATCTTACTGTATTTTTCTCCATTTTACTTTTAGAAACATATTTAATTTTCTTTTTTATTTCATTTAGTTTGTTTATACATATACACATGCTGTACATTTACTCCTCTTACATTTTATTCATGTAACTTAAACTTTGCTTGCTCATTAAAACTGATGAAAAGATTCACATATGAATTAATTTGAAAACATAATAGATAGAACAGACATTTTTTTCCAATTTGGGTAGCACTGTTCCTAGTTTTACTATGGATGATGTTCCTCAAAGATGGAAGAAAGGATATTTCTGTTATTTATTAAATTTATATGCCACCCATCTTACTGTTGAAGCAACTCTGATACATAGTAGTATTATCTAAGAATAAAAAAAGTTATAAATTGTGAAATATATTTCAAAAAGATGGAAATGTAAAGATAAAAGATGTTTACTTCACAATTATCCACTCCACCTAGACACTGCTTCCCTACTTCTCTGTAGAGCAAGTAACTTCACTTATTCATGGTTAATTCAGAATCGTGACATTGGATGAATGCTTTCAAAATCTGCGTTTGTTCAGTCAGGGGATGTAAAATATGAAATATTTATAGTTTAGTTTATAGTTTATAGTTTATTTGATTTATATACCGCTCCCTCTTCCTAGGGACTCGGGGCGGTGTACAGCCAGTAAAAACAAAGTACAAATAACAATTTAAACTATTTAAAATAATTTATTATTATCCTTATACAGTATCACCCTGTATTAAAATAACACATACAATAAAAGAATTCAAACATACAGTATTACCATGCAGTAAAAGAATATATACAATACAGAGTAAAAAGAAAAACAACTTCAGACCTTCAAGGTCTGTTAGCTGTACTATTTATTTTTAAATAAATTATTTGCTTAGAATCTACTCAATAATTCTGCTTGTGTTTTATTTTCAGTTTGACTATTTTTAAAAAAAATTAATGCATCGGATTTTTCTATATGCATAAGAATATCTTTCCATACTGTACTTATTTTCTTTTTTTTTTCTATCCTAGGCAATCAATCATCGACTTACACCAACTCAAAAGTTTACACCAAAAGATCTGATTGCTGCAGTGAAAGCTTTCAATATAGAGCTTGGTTTAATCATTGATTTAACATATACAACAAGATACTATGATATCAAGGTAATAGTAAATTAGTATTTGCTGGGGATAATAGAATAATTTGGCCCATGCGTTCCCCCCCCCCCCCCAAATACTGATTTAGAAATAGGTAAAGTTGTTACGGAATTTTCAGTCTTCAGTGTGAGAAGAACCATTCTATAATAAAGGCAACACCTTGCCGGAAATGAACCTATTCACCTAGCCTGCTTATCAAGAGTAGACATGAGAAAGATAGGTATTCTCTATAGCAGGGGTCCCCAACCCCCATCTCATGGCCCGGTACTGGTCTGTGGCCCATTGGGAACTGGGCCACACAAGTGGCAGGTGAGCTCATGAAGCTTCATTTGCACAAGTGGCAGGCATGAAACTATCCCCTCGCCATCACCGTTGTCGCCATTGCCAATCCACATAGCCGGAAAGGTTAGGGATTCCTGCTCTATAGCATCCTCAACTTTATGGAATGGTCTTCCCCAAGAAGTATGCGCAGCGCCCACCCTGTTTCAGTTCTTTAGACCAGTTATAGTTATTTTGTTTCCAAGTTACTTCAAACCCACATGGCTGACTGCATGCTCATCTTGGTTTATGGCTTAGCCTTTCTTTTGTGATTAATTTTTATTTTTTTATATTTATATGACAGTTATTTCCTACTATGTTTTTCTGTCTACTTGATGAAGTGAATGGCTCAAAGTCCTTTCAATCTGGAGTAGGTTGTAAGCAGCATAGGGAAAAAAAGGAAGTTAAAAAAGAAAGGAATGAGGGATTCTATTATGCTAGTTAACGGTGCCATGCAATTCATGTCGAACATGTTTTGCAAAGTACAATAAGGTACATCCTTCCTTGGGAACTCAAGAGTTCAGTATACGATATAAATTGAAGAAAAAGATAGATGCACTAAGATTTCAGAATAAAAAAAAATAATGTTAGGTTTGCGTATGCAGAACTGGAAGTACTGTAGAGAGAGATGCCTATCATTCCACTTTGTGTCGTAACTTCCCTGTAAGCTGGAAAAAAAAAAGAATAACTGCAACTGTTAACTTAGAACACAATTGTTAAGTGAATCTAGCCTGTGACTTTGTTGGAAGATCACAAAAGGTGATCACATGATCCGGAATACTGCAACTGTCATAAATAGGAACTAGTTGCCAAATATCTAAATTTTGATTATGTGACCACAGGGATGCTGCAGTGATCATAAGTGGGAAAAATCACTTTTTTTCACTGCTGTTGTAACTTTGAACCATCACTAAATGAGTTGTATGTCAAGGACTATTTGTATATACTTCTATTGTGAATATGGCAGTATCTTCTGAGTACATAAAATTGTATTTAAGGTAAGGAATTATTCTCAAATGCTAGCTCATCTAGTATATCAGTATTTTATTATACATTTTGAAGAACTAAAAATCTTAAAATATATTCTACTCTTTCTAAATGAAAGTGTTTCTCATAGTGTCTTGGCCATGGAACTTTAGAATTATGAGTTTGGTTACTTCAGTGGAATAGTAATTGACAGGGAGATTGGCAGCACAAACCTACATGTGACTACTCTGAAATTAGTCCCACTGAACTCAGTAGAATCTGGAAAGAAAGTAGAAAGTCTTCTCACAAAGATTTATCAAAAATATTTATTGATTTTAAATCAGACTTGTCAAACTTAGCTGCATGATTCCAGATGTAATTCAGGATGCTGGTTATTATCTTTAAAGCCTACATGGTTTGAGATTGGATAACTTGAGGGTTCATCTTTCTACTGTAGCCCCTGCCTTATAGAATACTCTTGCCTTGAAGATTAGAATGGTCCCAACCCTGTTGGCTTTTCACAAAACTTTAAAATCTTGGCTATGTACTTGGTCCTGGGGCTTGGAAAGCGTTAAGTGCCCAATTACTTGGCTTTACTATGAATTGATTAAACATCACAGCTGCCGTTTGTATATATTTATTTTATAGCTGTTTTCATTATTATAGTGCTTTTTGAATTGTTTTAATTATTTTAGAATTGTAAGCCGCCCCAGAGTCACTTGACTGAGTTGGGCCAAGCAACATAATAAATAAACAAACAAATAAGGGATAATTTAAAGATTGCAGGCATCTTTTCCAAGTGTCGTGGAGGTAGTTATGCAATGAAATATCTATTTTTAAATAACCTATTAACATGTTACTACTGGAAAAAAATGTCAAAAGTATTTTCAAGTGATATCAAAAAGTGATCATGATAACACTTTTAAAACCAATAAACTAGCCATGTTGTCACATGCCACAACACAACAGTTTGGCTTTATTCACAGGTGCTGTCACTACCAGAATTCCTATTAAATATTGCAATGTAGCGAGGAAGAAAAAAATGTAAAGATAACTGTCACAAAAGTTACATTCAGTTCTGTGGTTGGAGTTCAACTTATACTAACACAAGTTGAGATTGCAGCAACATACAAAAATAGGATGGTTTACTTAATGCCATTATGCAGTTAATTTCTTTAAAAAATGAATATTAAAATACTTGCTGAAAAAGATACTTAATCAATTACTATATTAACTATAGTATTTGTTCATCTTTTCATTGCTAGGATTTGCCCAAAAGTATGGAGTATAAGAAACTTTTTACTGTAGGACTTGAAGTCCCAGACGATCCTACTATTCTACAGTTTAAAAAATGGGTCAGAAAATTCCTATGGGAAAATGCAGACAATGGTAAATAACAGCCTTTATAATTTCATACCAGAGAGCCAGAACAAGTGGAAATTGTGTATTTCTTTAGATTCCAGTCATCATATAGGAATAATTACCCTTCTATATCCATATTATTCTAATTCAGAAACATCAAACATAGCCTGAGGTAGGTTTCTATATTCTACACAGAAGATGGAACGGGATGTCTTGTACCCACACTTGGTTATGAAAGAGTGCTACTTTCTACATAATATACAGGTAGTCCTCAACTTACGACCTGACAATTACAGTTATAAATCATAAAGTGGATCATCACATGACCAACCTGATTTTATGACCTTCTTTGGCGGTGGTCATTAAGCAAACATGGCAGTTGTAAAGCTAATTGTCATGGTTCAGAGCAATGAACCCAATTGAATCAGGGACTCAGAAGCTTCAGGCAGGCAGGAAAGACCTTTTATTGAGTACATCGTATCGACACTTAGAAAGGTAAAGCTAGCTCTGAGTATTTCCCTTGCTTCATAGTAATAAAAAGAATAGAAACTTCTCAGGTGTCTTGGGTCATGTTAGCCAGTTAATCCAGCAGTAGCTCCCCCTCAATCTCAGCAGATGTTTGTTGCGATGATCTTGGTTCACACGCTGCGTCTGGTCAATGTTTTGTGTAGTGGACTCCAGTACCGCATACCAGTCCTTTCAACCCCCCCGCCTTCCCCCAAGACTGGCAACTAAGAAATGAAGCGGAAGGAAATACGGCTTCAGCTGAAGTCATTTCAAAGTTGACACTGATATTGTGGACGTTAAGCAAACCCATTGTACTCTGGGCTGGTTTTTGCCAGTAATCAGGAGTAACACTAGTTTCTGGCAAAGCTGTCATAAACATGGAGTGCTTCAAATGGCCATAAATGCATGCCAGTTGCCAAATGCTCAAAATGTGACCACATGATTGCAAGTTGTAAGTAGCTTTAGGGGGATCAATTGTAACTTTGAACAGTTGTTAAGTCACGGACTACCCAAATTACATGCAGATTAACAAAACTGTCACCTCTAGTGTCATCTTTAATAGCATAAAATACCTGTAAACTAAAGAAAAAGCCAGCTTAGACCACCCTACTCATAATCTAAGAAATGTTTAGTTCTATCAGTTTTGCCCCTTCTTGATCACACTTAGCAGGAGCCTTACACATGCAGCGAAGGTCACACAACCTGATCCTGAATTCCCATTTTTCCCAGTTCTGAATCAAAGTTTCTGAGAAATGTAATTGCATGAATCCACTAAAGAGCAATATTTTTTTAAACCTTTGTATCATTAATTAACATATGTTTGCATTGTTTAATTTTAATTTTAATTTTCCAATAGAGAAACTCATTGGAGTACACTGTACTAATGGAGTTAATAGAACAGGTTACCTTATATGCAGGTAAGTGTCACAGCAAATATACGGTACTTCCATTGTAATGAAAGTTGGATAATCCATAATTGTATTTATGTTCCATTAGATACCTTATTGATGTTGAAGATTGGGATCCAGAAATGGCAATCCAAGGTATTTGCATGCCTTTTTAACAGAAACTCAGGTTATGCAGTACTGTTTGGTTGAATGAGCTGTTGTAACCGAGATACAAAAGAATACTTCCCAAAGTATCACATGTGAACTGAAGAATACAAAAATGAGCTTCATGGAATTCCAGAAGAAAATTGGAAATAGAAATACCCTCCCTTCTTATAAGTGCAAAAGCACCTTGCACTTCTATAACAAAAGGAGAAAAGTTTCATATAATTTCTTTAGGTCATCCAGACCTAATGCTGCTTGCAACATTTGTGGAAAATTGATTCTGTGGCATCGTCTCCCTATAAAAATGCCCAGCAAATAAGCAATTCCCTTGCTACAGGTAGCCTTCGACTTACAACAATTCAATCAGCAAGTATTCAAAATTACAGTGGCACTGAAGAAAGTGACTTATGACGTTTTGACACTTATGACCACGGCAGCATCCCCATGATTGCATGATCCAAATTCAAATACTTGGCAACTAACTCATATGTATGACAGTTGCTGGGGTCAAGTGATTCACCTTTTGCAACCTTCTGATGAGCAAAATCAATGGGGAAGCCAGATTCACTTAACCACTGTGTTACTAATTTAACTGCAGTGGTTCACTTAACAACTGTAGTAAGAAAGGTAATAAAATGGGGCAAAATTCAATAAATGTCTCTTGCAAGAGAAATTTGGGGCTCAGTTGTGTTCGTAAGTCAAGGACTGCCTATACATTAGTCTCTATATTTATTATGTATAGATTGACATATCAAAATCATGGTGCTGTGCTGACATACAAGAAATATTCATAGCAATGGATACGTTTTGTGATTTAAAAACAAGTGTAATATAGGACTCCAGTGAGAAGCATTGGTTAATTTTGGATGCAATAGCAAACATAATTTATTTTTTAAGCAGAGATTTGTAGGAAGATTTTTTTCTCTCGGGGTTACAAAGGAAATCCAAAAGCTGTTATAACTTGGTTCTAGCTTTTTTTTTTAATTAATTAATAAGAAACAATTCCTATGTAAGGACAGGAAGAAGAATCTAGTTAATTCAAAAGCAAACGTAAAAAAAAGTCAGAATATTGTTGACTTTATAGTCTATTTTTGGACTGCAGTAATCTGATTGGCCACTGTGGGAAGCAGAATGCTACATTTGAAAAAATGCTTATCTTGATCAAATAGGGCCATATGTTTGTTTTTATGAATACATAAGAAACTGAAATTCATATAGGCATTTTTTGTAATAAACATTTCATACAAAGTTGTAAATCCCTGCAGTTACTATGATAACTTTGTTCAATATTCTTCCATCTGATAACCATTTCCACTTAACGGGTAAATTCCAGGAAGTTTCAATTTACTATTAAATGAGAACTTTGGTTATGTTTAGTGACAGTTAATATTAAGTACAATCTTTGCTTATGCTTAAGTAGAAAAAATACTTGTTGGGAGGAGGAGCTGCAAGGAGTCTTGGTCCTGATTTGCTAACTTCAGCTGACAGGAACATTTATATGAGAAACATCCTATTGCGGTTGTGGTTTTAAAGAGTGATTTCTAGTATCAGCGTATTATCAAAATTCCAAAAACTGAAGCCAGATTCTAGAATTATGTGCTGTTATTGAACTTTTCCTCAATAGCTTGTCCAGTTTTCACCAAGAGCCCTGTTTCACATAACTCATGTTCTTGCCATCTGTTTAGCTTTTGGAGAAGCACGTGGTCACCATATGGATGGCCATATATATCTGACAGATCTTAAAACTCAGCCAATGAGAAGGTGAGTCTAGTCCTATTCTTGTCAAATATGTTCCTTTTCTATTCTGACACTTTTAAATAAGCTTCAGTGTTTATTTTTTTCTGAAGTTGATCACAAATGGTATAATAATCATTGCCTTTTTAAGCATTCTATAAATAGACCCCAAATTGAGAAAGTAGAAAACAAATGGTGAATCCTAAAAGATTTAGATAGTTGATATGCTAGTAGAAAAAACCTACAAATGTACAGCCATTTCAGGGAGAGACTATAGAAAAGGATCCTATAATCAATAGAATTATGCTATACATCCTGCTGAGAATATCTTCCTTCTTTCACTGGAGTTAGTGTAATCACACTATTTTTGTTTTGTTTTTTTATTGTATTCAGCAGAAAATGTGTTATATTCTCTTTTGAAATTCCTTAGCAACCTAGGGATGAATATGTGGGATGCTGATGGAGATCTTGTGCCACCACCAGATTATATAGATGGACATATGGATCGATTTCCAAATGAAGAATATTTTAGGTAACTGCCAAAAATGTATTTGTCTTCTTATGGTAGGAGAATTGTATAAGTCTAACTTGTATAATTCTACATATTTTATTCAACCCTGAGGGAATAATAATTATTTTTGAACATGTAAAAAATATTAATGTACTCATTGACAAGCTTTATTTCACGTTGCTATTACTGGTGCAGAAAACTGTAAGCAGGGATATGGATCAAGAGTAAGAAACTTCATTCCTCCACTTTTTGCATTTTCTGGTTAGCTAGAATCTTTATTGACAACTCACCAACCTTCTCACTGTCCCAACCTCAGCAGGAAAGTGGGGTTTTAATAACCAAGTTCAAAATGCTTTGCAGGGGACTGAGGATTAGACCCTATGCATAAGTGTATTTACATGTACCATATGGGTCAGAGAAGAGGTTCATTAAGAGCAAACTAAATTCTAAACTATTTTGACAAATGTACATTTGTCCTTTTAGAATTTCTTTTGTTAGTGTATATTATCACTTGATTTTCTTAAGAAATTATACTTAATTTTTTTCCTATCAGGCCTGGTAAAAGACTAAGAGTTTATGATGATGGCCCCAGTGACTTACCGGAACAGATCCGATTGAGAGAGTTTGATTTTATTAATAAGGGTCCTGGGCAACGTCGAAAACCATATCACGATCACCATTTTCATGATGACATGCAGCCACCACTGCCACAAATAAGACAAAGGCATTTTCCTGATCACCAGTTTCATGATAACGAAGAAATGGAGATTAAAGATTTAAAATTTAGTACAAGAGGACCAGGACACAGATTTCAACCTTTTGCAGGCCACCAGTTTGATGATGATTTTCCAGGAAATGTATTTGGTGGAGACATTAATATGGACCATAGTCAAAGGCATAGACATTTTGCTGAAACTCCTTGTTATAGACCGATAAATAGCCAGCTCAATGGAGGCAGAGGAGAAAGACAAAGACCATTTTACAATCAACAGTGTAGTGATGATTTTCAGTCACCCTTGCAGGATAAAAACCAGTCATTTCTGAACAAGAGACCTATGGAAAGACTAAGACTGTTTCAGAACTGTCCTGTTCGTGATGATGTGCACTCACCAGTGGGAGATTTTGAGTATGTGACTAGGGGGTGTGGACAGAGAATGGTACCTTTCCTTGACCAGCAGCATCATAGTGAATCGCGAAGAAAATTGTCATTAGAAGATTTTGAAGATGAAGATTTCTATAGAAGAAGTAGACCATTCCATGATAATCAGTCATACTGTGATTTGAGTGAGAAGTCACAACTGAAAAATTTCCAAAACTGGGGACCTGAACAAAGGCTGAATTCTTTTAATGGTCATTCAGCTCACATTAATGAGCCATATGAGGAATATTCTGAAAGGTGAGAAAAAATGTTGATTAGCTTCAAAAATATGACATTAATTGTTCATTTTTTCTTTAACTAACAAAACTGAAGATCATATAAATCAATAAAACAGGCATCATTGCCTTTAATTTGTTATTAATAGTGAATTATATGATATATAGAGCCAGATGCAGTTTTTTATGTATTTCTGTAAATCCATTCATACTAGCCAGTTTACATTTTCTGATATATGATTATATTAATGGAACTGGTAACCATGATATACAGATAGTCCTCGACTAACAGTTGAGCCCCAAATTTCTGTTACTAAGCAAATTATTTGTTAAGTGAGTTTTGCTTCATTTTATGACCTTTCCTGTCATAGTTGTTAAGTGAATAACTTCAGTTGTTAAGTGAATCTGGCTTCCCCATTGATTTTGCTTGTCAGAAGGTCGTAAAACATAATCACATAACCTTGGGACACTGCAGCCATCATAAAGATGAGTCAGTTGCCAAGTGTTTGAATTTGATCACTTGATCATGCGGATGCTGCAACAGTCGTAAGTATGGAAAACAGTCAATAGTATACTGTAGATGCTTTCAACTTAGAATGGAAGACTAAATATAAATACTGTGAATTTTAAATTAATGAACGAAAAAGTATATAGGTTGGGTATCTGTGAGAACAGATCTGCATTATTCTGATAGTAGACTTGAATGAATGGGTGGGAATAAGACAACAGAATATAGAAACAGTGATTGGTCTTTTTATCCACAAATTAATGAAAATGCTGGCTTAGTATCTGTTTTGTTAAATATCTCTTTGCTTAATACCTAACCATAAACCTGTTCATACACACAAATGAAAAAGAAATGAATTTAATTGAAATAGCTGCCTTCTTAGATTATGTTGAAAGTTTAACAATAAGGGGCGTGGTTATGGTTGTGGTGGCGTGAGGACGTTTTCTCCACTTCTCAGGGCATTTCAAGGAAGATAAATAAGGA
>JAEANM010025183.1:0-10993 GCA_017656035.1 Myanophis thanlyinensis | reverse complement strand
TATATATATATATATATATACATATACATACACATCAAAAATTTTAAATGTGAATCATCAAGAGGACTGTACAATGTGATCAACACACATACCATTATTAAGTACTCCAAGTTATCCATCAGCCTACAAAGCATCAGCAATCAGTTGCCAACGGGAGGAAATTTATTATTTAACCTGAGTCTCGAGATCACTTGGACAGGTGGCAGTTCTATCATGTAATTCCCATTAGGGAAATGAATGTGAAAGCCAGCCATCTGGCTGCACTTATTTGTGTCCATCCATCTCTACTTACATTACTCTATCAGACGTGCTCCCCCTGGCTTTAAATAGATAAGTTGCAGATCAAGAGATGTAACACTAAGGATGATGTACGCTTATTTTTCCATTACAAAAATAAAGATGGGAGAATATGGGTCTACAGTGGAAACCTGTGGAGTAGTGTGAAAGCTATGGAATAGTGTAGAACTTTAAGAATGAAAACACCTTGGAAAGGACCTTTTTTAAAAAAACATTTGGATAAAAACATATAAGAACTACAAAATCAGTGTTAAAGTTCACATTGGTACATATTTTACATTATGTAAGAGCTGTGGTGGCACAGTGGTTATAATGCAGTATTGCAGGTCATTGCACATTGCCAAGAATTCAATCCTGACCGGCTCTAGGTTGACTCAGCTTTCCATCCTCCCAAGGTTGGTAAAATGAGGACCCAGATTTTTGGGACCAATATGCTCACTCTGTAAACCTCTTCAAGAAAGCTATTAAGCACAATGAAGTGGTGTATAAGTCTAAGTGCTATTGCTATTGCTATTACTTACCACTGTATTAGCTTCTATTGTTATTTTAATGCCTATTATCAAAATGCCTACTATGAAAACAATTAAGTTCAATTGAGAAAAGGTTATGTTTTGAAGCTCAATAAATTGAGACTAAACTGTTTTATTGTAATATGATAATATATAAAGTCTACTGTATTTGACTTATTACAATTATTTTGGGGGGCAGGGGAATATTTTGTTTTTCATGGGAGAAAAGCTGAGCATATGCTCAAGAAAACCAGCTTCTCAATTCACTTTTCAGAGAGAAATGTTGAACATAAAAGATAAGCAAAGAACTGAATTATTGACAAATAGTCACAGCAAAGTTAAACCCACTTTATTTTTTACAGCCAGAGGTTAAGTATAGGACTATCAAATGACAAATTGCTATGGTATAATTCAATTACTTCAGCCTCTGGAATCCTGATGATCTGCAATATACAATACTATCGTATTGTTAGAGGAATTTTGTATATATTCCACAGTATGTCAAAAATGTACAGATCAATAGAAAACAGGTCCCAGTTATTCAAGGGATTCCTTGAATGTGTTACAAAAGTTCAGGACACCAGTTCAGAAGTAGGAGTTGCCTTGCTGATCAGTTTGCTTTGTAAGATTTTAACAGAATGACGTTATTTGGTGGTTGGAAGTTTCCTGAATGATGTCAATTAATTGATGCCCTTGATGTGAACCAATCAAAATAGATATTGTACCAATCCTAGCAACAAATTAATCAATGTCTCCCAGAAAATCTCTAATTATAATCCAATCCCCAACCCCAAAAGGGGATTAAACAAAATTTAATACAGACTACAAATACTACAAGGGAATTCCCACTTTTGAACAATGGAAGTGAAGAATTCTTGTTGGGATGTAAACTGAAAAAATCTGCAAAAATACATTTATAACTTAATCTCCTGAATACTGAAAAATCCATTTACTAATTGTGTAGAGTCAGATCACCTGTTCATCTTCTAATCTTCTCCTATGTTACATATCTACAGACAACTGTGTATGTATATTTAACATATGATTTTATTTTGTTACTACCAATGGCATGGTCATTAAAGCTGGTAAATGTGAAATATATCTTATGTTGTAAAATTTTAGTAAGATTTTGTGTTGGCTCCATCACAGACGTGCAGTTTATTTGGAAGATTAGATGACAGAAACAGCACCTTCAGAAGTTAGGCATTATAGAGATGAATAAGATATTTAGATGCTTACATGCATATTATAGTTAATTTTGTAACAACTATTTAAGAGCAGTGGTAGTGCAGTAGTTAGCAATAGCAATAGCAATTATTTATATACCGCTTCATAGTGCTTTACAGCCCTCTCTAAGTGATTTACAGAGTCAGCCTAATGTCCCCAACAATCTGGGTCCTCATTTTACTGACCTCGGAAGGATGGAAGGCTGAATCAGCCTTGAGCCAGTAAGACCCGAACTGCCATATTGCTGGCAGCCTGTGAACAAATAATCCTACATCAAAGTGTGCATTGACACCTTAACAACAAATAGACACATCAGAGTCTACAGGAACTGTAAATCCTGGATGACTGCTGAGGTATGGTTGCTTCTGAGAGCCTGGAATTCTGCCTTTAAGGCAGAAGACAGAGATATATATAGAAAGGTCAGGGCAAAACTCAGAAAAGGTATTAAGATGGCAAAGCAACAATGCAAATATAAGTAGAGAACATCTAGCAAATAACAACCCAAAGCAAGTGTGGCAGGCACTGCAGCACTTAACCAACTATAAGGGCACCACGAGGAAGACAGTTAATGCTGATGCCTTGCTGTTGAGTTGAATACCTTTGCCTACTAAGAGGTAAAAAGACCAGATCCTGTAGCCCCTGCCTGCCTGCCCTCTGACTCCCAGCCGCTCACTCTCTATGAACACCAATTGAGAGCTGCTCTGAAGGCTATAAACCCTAGTAAAGCTCTAGACCCAGATGGGGTGCTGGGGATAGTGGTAAAGGATTGTGCCTGACAGGGATCTTTAACATCTCCTTGCAAATGGCCTGTGTTTCATCAGGCCTGAAAGCAGCCGCTATTGTCCCAGTCATAAATAAAACAGCAATTAACTGCCTAAATGACTACAGACCAATCACACTAATGTCTGTAGTGATGAAATGCTTTGAAAGACTGGTTCTCCTACACCTTAGGACATGCTTCAAAACATCATGGGCTGATATCACGAGACAACATCACCAGAATCCATTGCCTTAGAAAAGTGAGGATAATCCTCAGGGACAACACACACCCTGGAGATATAGCATAGGCAGCTACACAAACAGGCTGAAGAACAGTTTTTATACATGGGCTGTCAGACTTCTGAATGGGAAATAAGTCTACAACAATGGTACGTTGGACTTGCAGGGCTGGCACGATGTGCAATAATATCACACAGTGTAGCAGGATTGGGTGTTAGTAGGATTCACTGGGTTGGGGATTTTCTGTCTTTTCACTGTGGGTTGGGGAGTTGAGGGGGTTGCACAGAGGGAAGCTCAGTTAATCTCATTGTATACATGTTGTACTTTGACAATAAAGGTTTGATTTGATCAGCAGAAGTTGCCTGCAGTACTGTACTCTAACCACTGCGCCACCACGGCTCATTAGAATGCAGTATTGCAGGCTACTTCTGCTCACTGCTGACTGCCAGCAGTTCAGCAGTTCAATTTTCATCAGGTTGACTCAGCCTTCTATCCTTCCAAGGTTGGTAAAATGAAGACCCAGATTGTTGGGGGCAACATGCTGACATTAGAGAGGCTGTAAAGGACTATTAAGCAGTATGTAAGTCTAAGTGCTAGTGCTTCTATTGCTATACTCTCAAAACACAGAGTATGGAACAATACAAAAGTGCATTTTCATTCTTGGCCAAGAATACAATAATTTCCACAGTTCTACTTTCTAACTATAGTTCTCTGTATTTTAGAAATAATTATACTTTAAATGAATGTCATTCTGTGCAACACAATGACTTTTCTTAAAGCACATGGTTGCTTAAACACATATAATACTGCCCTGGAATTGTTTAATAATGGGAAGCATCCTGCACAATATTACATTATTGTGCCCAGCTTATAAGATAAAGTAATAAATCTGACATCATGAAACCGTCACCCAAGCTGGAACATAATCTAATATCTTTAGATACTGAATTTGTACACTTAAAAGGAATAATGCCACAGTTATTTCCCATGCAAGCTATTTTCAAAATCGCTTTTGAATGCTTGACTGATCTAAGGACTTATTGTAAGATCTGCTTCAGGTTAGGAATTGTATGAAATACTATGAAACTATTGTTTCAATTCTTTTTACCATATGTCTCTTGTTATTATTTTCCCTTTTCCCTTTCACAAATGTGGTCATCTCTCACCTTTTGATGCTTCTGAAAACAGAAGAAGTGTTCCAGCATGCCATGCTGCAGGAAAGCATGGAGCCTTCCATGGTGCTTGACAGAACCATGTTCAATTTGTATTGTTCTACCACATGGTTAGATCAAGCACAAAGGAAAATCCCATTAACAGGCAGAGTGTTAAGCAGCCGCCAAAGAGAGAAGAGCGTTGAGAGGGAGTAGCATGGAGAAGCACAAGCTGGAGATTTCATTGTGAGCTGCTGTCCATTTCTCCCATGCATAAAGGAGTTGAAGTTCGAGAAGTCAAATTTATCGATACAAAGGCAAACATAAATTTGTATTGTACAGTAAGTGTAGAAGAGCAACTATGGGACACTTTTGGAGATGAAACGGTTACAAATTATATCAAAAGGGTTACAGCTGATAGTTAATGCTGAAGGATAAGTGCAGATTGTAAACATGATCTGTAACATCATTAACCAGATTACAGTGCATGTCAAGTTTTAAATGGAATCGTGTTATTCTTTTAAGCGAGCTTTTTGTTTTTGAGTCGCAATGCTTAGAAAACAACTTCCCTCCAATCCTTAGAAAACAACTTCCCTCAACCAAGGCATTTAAAATAAAGGTATAATCAACATGTGATAATACTTATTCTTCCCTAGCCCCATTCAAACATTTCAGCTTTTTTAAATAGGAACTAATATATTAGGAATAGTTTGAAATCAGTTACAATAGGCAGCTATGTATGCTACCTATTTGACTGTCAGTATGCCATCATTTTGCCTACAAGATAAAAACAAGAGTAGGAGATCCATCACAAGTTCTGTGTGCTATTTCAGGGGTCTCAAAACTTGGAAACTTTAAGACTTCAACTGCCAGAATTCTCCAGCCAGCATGATTGGCTAAGTAATTCTGGGAATTGAAGTCCACAAATCTTAAAATGGTGAAGTTTGGAGACCCCTGCTTTCTAGATTTAGACAGGAGTTTGAATAGTCTATTCTCCAGATTGAACAACAACATTGTCAAAAAGCACAATAATGCTCCCATTGATTCATATTTCATTGCTATTAAAAAAAGAAATCTTTTGTGGTGCCGTCTCCAAACATTTGCTTTGATTTACACAATAGCATTAACATGGAGACTTCCACAATTATACTGGCCTGGAATCTAAATGACTGTATCCAAACCCCTTGGTGAAAAAGTAACATTTATTGCAGCATAATTACATCTCTGTCAGCTCCATCCTAAGCAGGAGTCTCCAACTTAAGTAAGGAGTGTGTTCGATTTAGAGAAATCTTTTATTAGAAGCAGTATCAGGAAACCACAAAGAACTGTTATCTAAAGGAAGTGCAAATTAATGTATGTGAATCTGAACAGTGGTGCTGTTTGTTTTCACCTAGAGTGTTGTAGATGGCAGAAGCTTTCTACATAAGCACATCAAGCAACTTAAGAATTGCATGCATTTGGCACAAGGAACAGAGGCCTAACAGAGGAATATTGTAAAGCCGGGTGACTGCATGTGAACTGTAACTCTGACCTATTTTCCTTATGTTGAAAAGGATCCCAAGGTGGGTGTATATTACAGGTTTTAAATTATCTTACTGGTTATTAAACCTCCCTGTGGAAGGGTTGATGACCATAGCTCTAGCAGTCCTTAAAAGCAATGGCAATTTAATTAGTATAAAACCAATATAATTTTTCAGAATTACGTATTTCCCAGATTTAAGAGAGCTTGATTTTACAATGTCACCCCACCCCACCCCCCTGCTCCCCAAAAAATACATTACAACATAAAGTAAATATATGTTCGGAACAAGTTGCTAAAAGTGTATTTAAAAAAAAAGTATTATGTATATTTATTACATTAGCAGTGTTCCAAGGAGACAGATTTATCTTTTACTGAATTTGCATTGTAATTTGGGAAGTTTGAAAAGCTTGTCAGGAAAGAGAAAAGTGTGTGTGTGTTGTGTCCCTCTCTGTGTGTGCATATAACTGCTCATGTCTTATACATGAGTCTGGGCTACTAACAGCTAAAAACAGAATAAAGACATAGTAAAAACAAGTCTAAAAACAACAAGAATAATATAAAATAACATAACAACAAAGAATCTCAGCATAGTTAGTACTAAAACAATGAGTTCAGTCATACTTGATGGCAAAATCAAGTTTTCAATGCTTTGTGTAGGGTAAATTGTGAGTAGAATTTGTTATACCAGAGGCTTGTTTTTTACTGTGTTCTTCAATTATACAAGAAGTTTTTATTCTGTAAAGAAGTCCATAACAGCCTGTGCATTTGTCACATTGGAACTGTAGCCTATAATATTTGAAAATAGTAATCACCACTCTTGAACAAATGCTCTGAATTCAACTGGAGATGCAATATGCTATAAAGACCTGCTTTCTTTTATAAAAATATTGATGATAGTAAATTACATAAAAGTGTAATTAAAAGTATAAGCATTCTCAGACTTATATCACTACTGTCTACACTGTGAATTATTGTAAAGTAGCATCTGACAAATAGATTATTGGCAGATATCTGATTGTCCTTCCATTGTTTGTTACATTTAGTGGTGTACTTGATGGAACAAGTAGACAAATGCTGAAATATGTAGAACATAAATGTAAAACTTCAAATGAGAAATACATTCTTATTGTTAAAGGAGGAGAAAGGAAATCTTCAACAACTCTGAACTTCCTTTCATCAAGCAGAAAAAATCACAGTAATGAACAGATTAAACATTAGCCAAATGAAACAGAAAGAAAGGAGGGAAGTAAAAGGAAGAAACAGCTTTCTGAGAATGGCTAAAAAACCTTTGTAACATTTGTGGCATCAATCAAGGAACAGTTAAAATTCTATTGCAATGTCAGGTTATCATTGGACAAATAAACCTTGTTATATTCTTTTTGCCGATTGCTCAGGAAACAAAACTATAGGGTAGATACTTTAATCAAATGGTACACAGGCCTGCTGAGATAATTTGGTGGTGTAACAGCACTGCCATCTTGCATTAAATGCTTGGCTGCTATTGGGCAAGTACAACTGATGGAGAAGATATCCATATCTTTTTATACTTCCTACTAAAATTGTAGAATTCCTTGAAAGTACAGACATTCAACTGAAATTCAACAGGAACATTGTATCTCCTATAATTGCTCAAGGATAGAGCCTGAAATCTGTCATACTAAACTTAATAATTTGGAGATAAAAATTCCCAACAGAGCATCAGGCAATATGATCATTTCACTTCATACTGGTTGCATTTTAAAATGAGTAAACCATTAAAATATATAACTTTAAGATACTCTCACCAAGCTAATTTCTCTCCCCAAAATCTGCATAAAGTAAACCTTTGACAACATTCATGCATTATGAAGTTTAATGTAGTATGTGTTTGTGCACATTTATCACTTTATGCATGAATTCTGAAAGAGTATCATAGACAATTTAACCTCAAAAATAAATTTTGGCATGCCAATTAATGACAGTTAAGTCTGGGTGCTCTCAGCATCAACATTTGTTCATTTGCAACCAGTTATGTCTGTTAAGGAGAAAACAACACTTTTCATCATAAGTTATGTAAAGCTAAAAGGTGCTCATCTAACAAAAGGGCAACGTATCAGAAAATGGAATTCTCGTTTTCCCTTACCCAATTTACACTTTTACTCATTCCCTATCATGAATAGCAAGGATATAAATCCAAGATATTTTAAAAATTAAATCCAGAATAGCTCTTGTTTAAAATAATATATAGCTTCTAAGCATGACTTTAAAATTTTCTTCTCATGTATTATGGTTATCTAAAGAAATGGAATGAAGTTAGTATCGCTAAAAGGCATCTCTCAGCTCCAATTGAGCTTGATACTGAAATTTTAATGTCTTTTCAATCTGAGAGTAACACAAGCAATTGAATGTACAGCTGATTAAGATTTTTTCAGAATACTGATTTATATTTAAATTTATAGAAAAACATGAATATTACTGCTACTCTCTATAAAGTAAAATGTATTTCAAAGCAAAATTTAGCAACCAACTTAGTTCCTTGATAAATAGGTAGGGAAGCAGGATACTATTAAAATAATTATACTAATAACACAATATAATATTGATGATACAATGTTTATGTACAACTTCACTAAAATACAAAATTCCATATTCCAAATGCTACAGCACTTTTACCTCCTTTCCTTCCTTACACTTTTCTGTTTCATGTACACCTACTCATGATACTTGAAAATATCAGAACAGTTCTTGATGGCATGAGAGAGTTTATAGACAAAAGAGGGAATTATCTCCCTATTAATTTGCTGCTTGAAATCTGTCTAATACTATTTAAGCTGAGACTGAATATTCTAAGGGATCGTGTAGAGGAATATACAGAAACACTGGGTTTTACCTGTTCTCAGCTTGTATATCATCAGAAATTAAAAGTGTGCTATTGGAAGAATGTTCCTAACATTATTGGAGAGTTCCTAGCTACTCTCACAAAAAACTTCTGTGTCCAAAAATATTTATTACCAACTTTAAATGGCATATCAATTATGCCCTTTTTGAAAATCAACAATCTAGCTTAAGAAGGAAGGCAAATATATGTATCCCAGGATAATGCTGCAGGATCCAATCTGGGTCAGTCACTGGGACCAGAGATTTTGTCTTTTAAGCTTTCAAACTTGTGCTGGAGCCCAGCTTCTCTCTAACCATGCACTTCTGGGTGGTTTTATATGGTGCCTTTTATATGTGGCTTTTTAGATGCTGATTGGGGTATGTTGATGGTTGGCTTTTAAATCATTGCCAGGCATCTGAAATCTCTGGTCCTGGTGACCGACCCAAATTGGATCCTGCACAATCTAGCTTACATATGAAAACATTATCCTTAGATGAGTGTTATGCAATCAATGTGCAATTACAGCTCCATTCAGAAGCTGCAGCTGGGTACAAAATGTAAAGGCCATGTAGCTGAGTAGGTTATCTGGTCATAGGAGATATTACCACTCTCTTGAAGGAATTTTTTGGCTGTCAACTGATCTGGTTGATTTTTCTTATAAAGTATAAGGATTAAAAACATTTCAGACCAGGATATCTACTGTATGGTGATATGACTTACAGTGTATCAGTAATTTCCTGGGAAATGTTTTTCTTAGACTGGCACATTCACTTCTGCAAATTAAGAGGCCCCAACTATTACCAATATTGCTAATATGAATGTTCTACTAACTGATTTTTTGTTTTTATTTTCTCTCCCTTTCCATATTCTTGGTAATATAGTTTCATACCTCTTAAATTTATTATTTTATTGTTCCATTTTATAATATGCAAATAACTTGATTTGCAATTTTAAATCATTTTTTTAGAAAAATCTTAATGCATGATAGTTCAGATCAGAGAAGATATATTATTAGTTGATAGTGAAAATTAATTTGAAAAAAATCCAGGTGTCTTTGGCTTCATGCCAGTGCAAGCAAAGCATGATCGGAACTGCCGTCTCTCTATAAATACGAGTGGGGGATCCTGGTGTGCTGGGCTGGTTGGCTGCGCTGAGTGGTTGATGGAGGGAGCTTCACAGCCAACCAGCCCAGCACAACAGGACCCAGCACCAGTATTTATAGAGAGATGGCAGCTCCGATCACGCTTTGCTCACACTAGCACGAAGCCGAAGACAACAGCCTGAGGATGGCAGGTGGGACCTCGCCGAAACATCGCCAAGATACTCTCAATCTTACACGGGAAAAGACCCAAACACACCTAGACCTACACACCTGTACCCATGAAAATCTACGAATACACACACACACACACACACAGAGAGACTTGTTAAGTGTAGTTTAGAGTACTACAGAAGTATAAAACTCTGAACTGATATAATGAATACATGAAGACCACAGGTAAAATAGTTATTATTTATTCCTTCATATTATAAAGTTCGTTTCAATTTCGCTGCACACATATTGTGCATTGATAATAAAGGATTAAATTGAATTCATTCTCACAATGCTGAGAAAAATCCTAGAAGTCAGTACATAATTCCCTGTATGTTTCTTTTCAGTACATGGGAAGCATGTATAATTTTCCTCAGTTGGATCAAAGATCTTTTCACCAACAGATTACCACTATAAACAATCCCACATGAACACTGCAACCACAGCTCTAATTTCCTGACTTATAATATATTGATAAAGGGCAATTTATGAATTATTGAGAAGAAATAGCACACAAGTAATGTTCTTTTGTGTAGTGACAATTTTGTCAGGAAATTTAATTGTCAGGAATGCATCTCATCACAAACCTTTTAGGATGAAAAATATAACTATATTACTTTAGTATTCGAGTATGTCAAGATTATACATCAATGATAGTAATCTACTTAGTTCCATTAATGAATTTTCAACATCAAAAATCCAGTCTATATTTTAAGTTTGTTTGAACTAATATATTGTGTCACCATTAAAATTATAAATCACATGTCTGACAGGACCTTAGAATATGAACAAGCCAAAATTTATAAGGAGGCAAATCTGGATAAAGATATATTTCAGCTATAGGAACCTAGATATGATTAATATTTTGAGTCCATATAAAATAATCACACAACACAAATATTACAGCGATATACTTCTTGTCACAAAGTAGTATTTGCTTTTCTCTCTTTGTATATTCTTCACATCCTCCCAGATCTACATTAAAATACCCCTCTACACTTGTAAGCAGATTGGTGGTGGGAGGGAGGCTTCCAACTAGCTAGTCTGGCCTGATACCTTGATATTTTGGGGTAGTTTAATATTTTAATATTTAAATTTTAAATATTTTGATAAACTTTT
>JAEANM010025182.1:0-10993 GCA_017656035.1 Myanophis thanlyinensis | reverse complement strand
GTTTATTGGAAAAAATGTTTTCCAAATTTATTAATTTAATAATGCAGTAATAAACTCTCATTCAGTTTCAGTGGGAATTTTATTATACTTATGCAAATAGTTATACTTTCCCCACTATGCATATAAATGTTTGCAGCAAGAAGGAGAAAATTACACAAGTATGTTGATGAGCATAAAACATCAGGAGGCGGCGGGGAAGCCGCATCACAAAGGAACGGGGTGCCAGTGATGGAAATGGCTCCTTTGGAAGTCCGTCTTGGGGGCGTCCGCCTGTGGTGGCGGTGGCGGCGGCGGGCGTTGCTAATAAAAGTTGTTTGTGATGTTAGGCGTTGCGTAAACGCTCTCCGTTCCCTGAACCGGGTCTTCCTCGAAACTGCAGGGTTCCTACTAGTAACTAGTTTGGCGGGCCAGATTAAAAAGCCCAACGGGCTGGATGTGGCCCGCGGGCCATAGTTTGCCCATGTCTGTTCTAATCCAATCAGATGGTAAAGCAAATTTGGAGAAAAACTAGTCTCATTGTACAAATGCAAAACTTCACATAGTATTGTTGTGACCCTGAAAGAGGAATATTTTTAAAGTTATTTTTTATTAACTAAATGAACCCCCCCAAAAGACATGAAATTATAAAAGAATGAAAAAAAACTTAACAAAAACAGACAGGCTAAATATTTACAGAGATATACATATATGAATAAATGGAAGTCATAATTCAATGCAATCACCGATACCTAATCAATTCTGCAAACCACTGAATATCTGAAACTATACATTTATCTTTGCAATGCTGAACCGTACGTATTATGGCTATGCAGAGAGCACTGGGTTTACAACCACAACTGGGACTAGAATTTCCATTATTAAGCAAAGTAATTGCTAAGTGAGTCACACTTGGTTTCACAAACCTTTTTTCGCCACCATTATTAAGCAAATCACCGGGGTTGTTTGAGTGAACTAGGCAGTCATTAAGTAAATCCAGCTTCCCTCATGGACTTGTCAGAAATTGGCTGGAAAGGTCACAAATGGTGATCACATGACCCCAGAACATTGCAGTCAACATAAACACATCACAGTTGCCACATACCCAAATTTTGATCCCATGACTGCACCAACCATCATAAGTGCATGGATGGGTTGAAAGTCACTTTTTTGAATGCTATTGTAATTTCCAACTGTCACTAAACAAATGGTTGTAACTCTAGGACTGCCTGTAATTGATACTTGAAAATTTGTATGCTTTACTTTGGACATTATTGTTCATTTCTTTGAATATAATTCTGATTATTATTTTTTATTATCATTGTTAGTTTCTCATTTTCTTCAAAAAAAATCATAAATGTCTTACCTTGACTTGCAGTGCAATATGTTCTATATAAGGTAACCATTCCTGTTTAAATTTGATTAAATTTCTGTGAATATTTACAGTTTTTTTCCACTGCTACATGTTCTTAGTTTAGTTTTCCACATTTTATTGACAAGGCTTCTCTTTTTTAGTGTTGCACCAGATAAATTATTGCCCTGTCAGTCTTTATCTTAATAAATTAGGATGCTTTGATCCATTTTATCATATAGTTTTTAATGTACTCTGTCTCTCCATCATATTTAAGTAACAAATCATAAATACATAATAAATTATCTTGATTTTATAGAAACGTGTCAGTTACGTCATCTTTCTTGGGGTCCATCTTGAAGAAGGAATCTTATGAGATCCAATCTAAAGAGCCCAGTCAGATCTGTTTGTGACCATCTGCAAATATTGAAACACATAGACCAAGTATTATTCTTATGCATACATAAAGCCAATGTATAAGATAATAAGAATTATACCAGAAGTTCAGACTCTTAGTAGGCAATATCAGCTTAGTAAATGTTGAACCCTCGAGCCCAAGTGAAAAGTAATAGCTAAAGAAATAGATTTAGATACCGTTCTAAAAGATCAACAGAATAGATTCATGCTGTAAAGCACTCATATCTGTTTTGGAAGACAGCTATGTCTGCTGTCCAATGTAGGGTATAATGTTTGTTTACTTATACTACTTTCGTGAAGACCCCATACAACGGGTAAAGTATGGTGACTACTGGAGCAGAAACATCACAAAAAAGCATTGCCCTGAGAAATGAACTTGATTTAAGTGAATGAGCAAAATCAGAATCACCATGTCCTCCAGCAAATTAATTCCAGTATTGTGATTCTTTGACCAGCAGCCTATGGGACTTTATCATTGTGGTTGCAAGAATGAGCAGAAGACTGCAAATGACTTTGATCTCTGACATGCTGTTTGCTCTTGTGATTTGAACGGACACAATTTTTAAAAGAGACTATGCAAAAAGAAAACAGTGCTCGTATAGCTTGCCCCAGTACTTCACTAAGCCAGGATCAATTGCTGTCGTTTTTGTACTTTGCAGTACAAAGTCATAGATTCAGTTTGTTTTGTATGTATACCTAGGGCAAAATGCCAGCTATAAATCCAATAAAAATAGAAGAATCTGCAAAGGGATATTGTTTTCTCTTACCCCCAAAGAAAGAGGAAATGACTTCCAGAGTCCAGTAATATTGATTCAGAATCTCAGGCTTAATAGATTTTTGATTTGGAATGAAAGAATAGGAAAAAGCAAATTGCCTCCAAGTGCAGAACACGTAAAATCAACCTATGCAAATCAGCTTTCATTAGGCTATAATAGCAATGCAATAATTAGAAAGCTTGAAGTCAATGCATTCTCATTTTAAACAGACCTTTGCTTTAAGTTGGGCCATAAAGCTACACCTATATTCCATTTGGTTGTATTTTTTTAAGTAGAATTATCCCTATAATACTGAAAAGGCAGATCAGTGAACAGTAGCAATGAAACAAAATCTACAAAATATCGAAATATC
The DNA here is from genome assembly GCA_017656035.1 of Myanophis thanlyinensis. Lineage (NCBI taxonomy): Eukaryota > Metazoa > Chordata > Lepidosauria > Squamata > Homalopsidae > Myanophis > Myanophis thanlyinensis. The sequence continues at coordinate 8,121 of JAEANM010025182.1, read as the reverse complement.
CTGGCCTTTCAGTTACCCTTGATCTCTGATTGAACCATTGGGGCCATTAGAGGGAAGACTTCCTAATTAGCCAATTGCATTTCATCACTACATCTAAAATTTAAAGTTTGAAAAAACAGTATCATCATAAGTAGGAATGAAACTAATGTCCCATTCTAGTCAACCCACTGATGATTCCTGAGTAGGAATGGAAATTCAGTCTCTGTAGCTCCAAATTTTTCAAACATTTTTGGTTGTTACTTTCCAGCCCATGATTGCAACAGATATAGATAAAACTTACTATTATGGCTTATCTGTGTTTTTTTAAATTTTTTTAAATTATATGTACTAGCATAATCTTTCCAACTGTTGTCTTCCAAATGCATTGATACTGCAATCCCAGAATTCCCAGCCATAATTATTCATGCTTATACCATAGGAGATTTCTGGGATTCATAGTTTTAACCAATTATATTCAAAAGGGAGAATGTGGGGGGGGGGGGCAGTCAAAACAATGCAAGCCACATGTCCCAAAGTGGTAGTGCTAGAGTTCTGGCACTATGCCAATGAAAACAGTAGCAGCCTAAGGATGCTGCTGGTTTAAGGACACCAAGAAGCCTAATGTGTGCTACCATACAAATCTTCACACTGTGCACAATATTATGATGTACTTTATATATCTGATACGATAATTCTTCATGCAGTTAATTGTATTCAGTTCCCTACATTATATATCAAAGTACCTCTTGGTAAAACAAAGGTTTTGGTTTGAATATTTACCTATTGAGTGTTTAAAATTTGCATTTGACTAACATTCCAACAGAATTACATTAACACATATTTCTAGCTAGCTTTATCCCACTGAAATTATTCATTAAAATGTTCCTGAATGGAAAAACAAAAGAAATGCAAATCAACTTCCAATTCCAATGAATACTTGCAGCTGAAATGCTTTGCTTTGTTTTCTCAATAGCATCTAGTCCTATTTCTTTACATTTACTGGATGTTTTCTACAAACAGAAGTTTAGATGATTACAATACCTGGGAAAATTAAAAGCCAACACTATATTCTTTCATTTGTTTGTTTGTTTAAGGCTTATTTTTCTTAACTAGTTTGTGGTGAGAGCCAGTTGGTGAAATGGTTAATGCATCATGCCATGGGTGGAATCCAACTGGTTTTGCTACTGGTTTGGTGTGCACACATGTGCATCAACCACACTGCTGTGCGGCTCTTGAAAGCTAATTTACACTCACCAGAGGCAGCTGGTATGACTAGGAAGGCTCCAGAGGCATGCCAAACAGCTGATTAAGGTAAGGAGGAAAAAAACCAAGCTATTGTAGGGAAAGCAAAGAGCAGGGGTGACTGGGTGGGGCCAATTTCAAATCGCCGCTACTGGATTGGGTGATCCAGTGAGACTAGGCTGCATTTCACCACTGCATCATGCCACTCATAGCTTTTGTATCGATTGTGAGGTTAGGGTCCATGTTTCAGTGGCACAAGTTAGAGCAGGTAGCACACACTGATCAAAATATTTTCAGGAATATTCAATGTAAATAGTCATAAATTCAAAGCTGTTTTCAAATATTTGGTCCCTACCCTGTCAAAAGACAATTATAATACAGTCAAATATGACATACTAAAGACAAACATGACATTCATGGTTATCTGTCTAAAGCATTTCCTTACTCTACCATATATATACTGGTATTATTGCTGTAGCTATATGAAATTGAACCTCCACATTTCCGATAGATCAGCAGCTTCTCTGCACTTCTGATAGTTGTTCACTTTAGCATTGTGGCTGGATGTCACAGTCAGCTCCTCAACTTTATAACTCAACAATATATAAATCAGCAGAAGAACTGTTTTGATCTTGTCTTTGGTCAGCCTAGAGCAGTGATGGCAAACCTTTTAGAGACGGAGTGCCCAAGTCTTCAAGTCTCTCGATGTGCTGGAGACCTGAAGACCAGCTGACTGGCAGGCGGCGGGCATCACAAAACCGGCAGATCTGCAACAGGCGAGATCTTTTTCTTTACTGAGATTCTGTTTCATTGTTTGTAGGGAAACTTCTGTTTCCCTGCAAATGGTAGAAACACCATAGAGAAACCCAGTGGAGCTGAGCTGAGGTGACAGTGCATGTGCACACAGAGAGTGCCACTCCTGGAACACATGCCATAGGTTTGCCACCACTGGCCTTGAGTCAAAAGCATAAATAAAAAGGTGCAGTTTTGTCCTGCATTATTTTAAATGTTAAAAGAAACAGAAAGAGAAAACACCAGTCCTAGTGCTTAAAAAAAGGAGAGGGAGAAATGAATGCTCAGGGGAAAATATCTAGGAATGGCAACTGGGATAAATAAAGGCAGGATCTTATTTTGGTAATATCATTATCCTGGTTCACAGTTTTATAATAACCCCCAAATGGATTGTTATCAAAAAGCCAGATAACCAGACTAGTAGAAAACTCTGAGGAACCAACATGCCCCTCTTTTTTCCCCCGGAAAATGTAAGAATTAATCCAAGGCTATCATCTTCTGATACCAGAAACGAAACATATACATTGCAGTCTATCACTCTTCCAAGATACCCCAAAATGTCATTGTGTCTGCCTGAATAATACATGGATGATGCCATCCTATTACCATTAAATCTTTTTAGAGTGGCACATGATCCTTCCATTCTGTCCTGAACAATAATATTCTATTGTTCAAATTTTTATTATTTGAGATTGAGATTCAAGAAACTAATTTTTCAGTATTTCAAAATGAGCCTGGTCAAAGAAGGAACCCTATTTTAAGTGGTAGAACAATGAAGAGTAATTAATGGAGGCAGTTCACAATCATAATTACAGATACAACTATTGTTTGAAAAAATGCTCTACAATACAATGAATAAAACAGTTTAGAAGCAAGGCGTAGTCTTGGGATGCCTGTGTGTTTTCATATAGCCAAATGTAAGAATACAGCATAAACTCTCTGGAAAATAACTTTCAAAAGCGGATCTTTTAATCTTTAAATCATTCACTAATCTGTGAGAAAAATGCACAAAAGAGGATATTGGGATGTTATGAAAGTAAATTAGATCAAAGTAAACTAGTGCCTGTGATATAGACAGAAGAAAAAATCATGGCCATATAATGCATCTATAAATTTATAGGATTAGAGTAGAAAGTAGCTACTAAAAGATCATTATCCTTTTTACAATTTTTGTTTGAAGAACATAAAGAAAAAGTGTTTGAAGGTTTTCACTGTAAGTTTAAGTTATTGTGCCACTCTTGTATTTGGGTAAAGTTTGACTGTCTGAGAATTGAACATGATCTACTAGTATGAAACATAATTTTCTGATTGCCTGGACCAGAAAACAGTGGCGTGCTTTGAGAGAACACATTTTTTTATACATTTTGAACTTATCATCCAAATCAAGGGCAAATCATACAATATTCATTACACAAAGCTTGGTTGCTTGCATTAAATTCCAAGGGCATAGGTCTTTTTCTTTGCCCATCACAATTTTTATATAGAAAGCTTTCTCTTTTCTGGAAAAGCACTCAACTATTATGGTTTGAAGTATTATTCATGTATTTACATTTTATTTATAATTGTGCTCAATATATGCATGATTCCAACATGATGCCATCCAAATATTTAATTTCTCGAAGTCTCAACCAAACTGCCAGTTGGCCAGATTGGCACTCGGAGCCCAAACATATCTGTAGAAGTCCAATGATAAAATGTCAGATTAAATTATTTTAAAGGTGTAAATACAAAGGTTATGTGATAGTTATTATGAAAAGAGTTTGAGATCTTAAGACTTTTTGACTTCTTACATTGTTAAATCCTATATAAAATCTTGCTTGCTTAAATTATGGTTCTGATTCTCAAATAGCATTATCAGTCCTCCTTCCAGTGTCATTATTGTTATGCAGGTAGAACATGATTATCATTACACTAAGAGTATCTCTTGAATTTGGTAGGTTTATTTGGGTGAGCATTTTATTTTTTTCTCATTTTAAAAATATTTTAATAAGTTGTATGGTTTCATAAAAAAGAAATGCAAGATTCAGGGAAAAGAATGTGGAAACAAGAGCGAGAGACAAATCATGTTCCTCCAGAAATGTAAATCTTTAATCGCCAAATGGGACAACTGAGGACTGACGTTTAGAGAGAAAGAGGTAGACAAAGCAGTGACATGGGCATATCATCAGAGTATATGAGATCTTAATTTCCAGGATCTGTGGTTTTGGCAAGATTATTTGAGAAAGGATGCTTAGAAATTTTGTTTTAAGTTGTATTCTCTTGAGTATATTGGGACATTTTTCCTCTTTCTATCCAGTTACAAAAATCAAGGGCTTGTTTGAAAAGTTTAGTCTATAAACAATAGAGTCCCAGTCTCTGTCTTAACTTTTTGCTGACAATGAAATAGAAATGTTACTAATTTTAGAGTTACATATTAAATTAATATGATTTGTCTGGGAGCTCTCCTGTTCCCAGATTCCTGTTGCCATTCAAAAAACAGAGGACAGACTGCAAAGACAAAGAAAGCTACAAAATGGAGCAACAGAAAGGCATGAGAGAATGGCAAATCTGGATCACCTCTAACGGCATTCACAATTTAGAACCTTTGCTTGAAATCTGAGCGATACAGAAGAAAACACTACAGACAGTGCATCCATTGAAGCATAAGAAACCAACACTTGACTCCAGAGAAATTGTTAAGTTTGGGGTTTAAATGGAAGAGACAGAGAGTGATCTTCAACAAAGCTCTTTATTAACAAGTAAAACCCAGCAACAGTCCGGCTGACAGCTCGCCCTTTTATAGGGAGCTGTCAGTTGGCTCAGCCAATAAGAATGAACTGTTTTCTTGCCTCAGTGGCGGACCTGGGTGAAGCCTTTATTCACTGGCTTCAGTCTGTACTCTGAATATTTAGTCCATTTTGCCTGGAGGCAACAGGTTGGAAAAGAGTTCCATCAATGATTGCTTCTTCATTATGATCTCTGAGATCTACTTAAAGCAGGTTCTGCATTTGCGCATTTAAGACAACCTATAATGAGGTAACATTAGGTACCAATGTTTGCCCTAGAAACTTAGGTAAATTTAATGTGCCAAATTGAATCCAGGACTTTAGAAATCATTCATCTTAAAAGGTATCTCTCGCTAGGATCATGTAATAACTTAAAATTACAAAAGGTGATACATCAAAAGACTGTCTACCAATTAATTACAGTATGTGGATTTTTAAAATGTATTTTAGAGATATGTCTTCTATGAAAAAAATACTGAACTGGATTTTTGAAGTAAAGCTCTTTTTCAATTGTTATACAATTTCAGCTCTCTATTTACTCCACTAAAATACTTGCAAAGCGTCACATTTGGAAAGGCTAATTCATAGTTATTCTATCATACTATATTTCCTCTAATTATTCTGCAGACATAATTAGGATCCCCTTCTCCCCAACAATCTGACCTCCTCATTATGTAGATTATATAAATGTAAGAAAAGAATAGTAATTTGTATCTTTTAAAGAAACTTGTGGGAGTCGAATTGGTTGTCTTTATCACTATTTTGTTTCTAGCACTGAAATTTTGTGGGCAGCAAAAGATAATAATTATTCATCTTATCTTTTGTTTTGTTTTGGTCTATTTGATCAAAAAATTTCCCAGAAGGAGAATGGAAACTTTAGTCAGTGGAATGACTGCTTTTAATACTAGTGACTGGAATATTAGACTACAGACTTCCAGCAATCCATAGAATTTGGCTCTGTATTTCCAGCAACAAATGATACCAGACATGACAAGAATCAGTAAATTAGGCAGGCCTGTGACTGTAGCCTAAGTAGGCTACATCAGGCATTTTTCAATATCCAATCAAGTAAAGGTAGGGTGAAGAAGCTGTTTACTTCTCTACTACTGAGGGGTGGAGTGTTTACCTTGGTCTGGATTGTCCCCAGATTATAAATGAAAAGAAATTGGAGAGTGAATTTTTCACCATTTAATTTAAGAAAAGCAAGAAATTGGAGAGTGAATTTTTCACCATTTAATTTAAGAAAAGCAAGTGAAAAAACCAGGTTTACTATACTGCAAACTGCAATTCATTATCCAGCTAAAAATCAATTTTATCTAATACGAAGATCCTTGATTTATTTTTAGTGACATATGTTTAAAGGTGAATATTGCCAATCATTGAGATGTACCAGAAGACCAAAAGAAATAAACTGAAGTAATTTTTGAACTTGAATCAACCTTTTAAAATGCCTGCGATATATGATTTATAATGCAGATATGTCAACAACTTTGTCTGCATTTTTTGAATCTCTGTCTTGCCTTTTTTGCTTACATCATTACTCAAGAAAGCTGATGGCAATTAAAATAAAAGACAAAATAGAACACATGGCAATAAATGTAAGTCAGTTAAAATTAAAATCTGCATCATTAAAATCAATTAACATTTTAAAGCTTGGTGAACAAGATCCATATTTATTATCAAATCACACGTCCCTGAGGGGCCAGTTCCTTCTGATATGAGAAAGTGGGCACATTTCTAGTTGGAGAGGCAATCTCTCAAATAGGCAGATTCTATGCTATACCCAAAGGTCAACATTATGAAGGAGGTATTGGAAGCAAGATTACCCAAGGCAGGAATGCTGAATATATCATATCATGCTGTGAGAAGCATAATAAAGGGTTTCCACTAAGGTTTGAGAAGGTTGGGTAAAGACTGAGTTTACATTAAAGAGTTTCTTTCAATTCACTATTATGAAGGCAATCAACTGTTTATAGTGCCTCTCTCATATTGTACAATAAAAATTCTCAGATACTTGTCATGTGATATGAAGCATTTAGGAAGCATAAGACAAATTTAAGTTATCTAAGGGAAGAAGACTGACAAACACCAACTCAAGCAGTAGACAACCGGCAAGCAATGCAGCTCTTTCAATATAGACAACTTGTGCTATTTGTCAGCCTAGCCATCCCATTTTGCCCCAGTACTTTTCAGGCACTTTTCAATAGTACTTCAACACAAAGGAAATTGCAGTAATCAAAATACTGCAAAATCCAATTCATGGATAACTATTGATAAGTCAAGAAAGGCTTGCATTTAGTCCTTTTAAGTTATTCAAACATATTCTTTATCAAAATATCTGCAAATTCAGTGAGTGAGTTGACAACCTCAGCATGGACACAAATGCCATTCCAGCTATTTTAGAAAGACAAAGTACTCTGTAGCGGCAGAGGTGAAATTCAGCAGGTTCGAGCAGGTTCGTTAGAACCGGTAGTAAATTTTCTAAGCAGTTCGGAGAACTGGGTCTTAGAAGAAATCTTTTTTTCCCACTTTACAGAGTTAATCCTGTAAGGAAGGTAGGGAAAAAACATTCTGGTCTTGTTTCTAGCCTAATCTTTATTGCCCTGCTTACAGAAACTGCCCACCCAGTCGCATGACCACCCAGCCACGCCCACCAAGGCACACCCACAGAACGGGTAGTAAATTAAATTGATTTCCACCACTGTGTAGTGGTACAATACAGTAAAAAATATCTTGCCATCCCTGCCACAATGTAATAAAAATACTCAAAAGTGGTAGAATTGGAAGATAGAGTTTATGCTTAGTGGGATGACATTCTATAGAGTAACTAGATGGACAGCATTGGGCAAGAATAATTCCTGGTCCTGTTATCCAAGTCACATATGCTATGTACTGTATGTATGTATGTTTATTATTAAATTCTAAATAATAGAAGTTTTACCAGCAATAGGCTTGGCATTAAAAAGAAGGCCCATCTTCAATATCACCTAAATTTCTTTGGTTGACGAAAAACTGAAAGGAAAGAAGGCCAACACTCCATCTTCATTTCCCTAGTTTCTCTACACAGCAACATGGAACTCCAGTTTCCTTTTCTTCCCCAGAGAGGATGTGATATGTAATGTTATCCCCTCATTCTGGAAACAATCCTACAAAGCTGATGACTCTGTAGATGCCTCAGTTGACCCCAAGGAAACTTTAAAAGTACTTGATCCATCAGATAATAGGAAAACAGTTTATGTATAAGTGACTTCTACATGAGTGATAAAATTTAGTGGAAAGCAAAGGTGAAGGTGAAAGTGGAGGAGGAGGAAAGAAGGAAAGATAGATGATAGGTAGGTAGGCA
>JAEANM010025181.1:0-10993 GCA_017656035.1 Myanophis thanlyinensis | reverse complement strand
ACAGGGAGGCTGGACGGTTTTCTGCGGATGCAATAAGGGCAGAGAAGTGAGAACGCTTCGCCACCCTTATCGCCACTTTTATCTTCAACAAGGGATTCCTTGTTTCCTGTGTCAGCCTGGCTGCCTGCCAAAGAGTAAATAAGGAGGCAATAAATTTCTACAAGCCAGATGTAAGCAAGCTCAGGCTTTAAGAGAACTAGCAGAAGTAAAGCAGTCTCTCAAAAGTCCTTTCATTGTATCTCTGAGGACAGACAATATTTCATGGTTCCATAAGCAAGATACAGATTGAGACTGGGAAACTGTCAATCAGGGTTTGATGATCCCAAAGGAAAAGCAAGAGATGAGGGACTTGAAATGATGAGCCCAGGATCTTCCTATCAGGGCTCAAATATCTGAACTTCTGAATCTGAGGGACCTGTCAGAATCAGATTGGAGTCACTGGCTTCAATGCTGGTGGTATTTCTGGCTCCATTTCTTCCTCATCTTCTTCTTATGAAGAAATCTCTTAGCAGGGTCATAGTTCTTTAAGACTTCCTCATCTTCAGCCATCAAAATCATCAGCATATTTGAGGTGTTCAATGATTCTCTTAGCAAGTATGTCAAATTTGCATTTCTTCCAATCCAGCACTTCTTGTGAAATATTCTGCATATAAATTAAATAAATAAAATATTATACAATCTTGGCACAGTCCTTTTCCAATTTAAAAATATTTAATTGTTCCAAATTCCATTCTAACAGTTGCTTCCAATCATCACAAACATTTTCAATGAGTAAAGATGGTGACCTAATATACCCATGTTTTTAATTTATTGTGGATTAAGTGGAAACCATATACCGTATAACAAAACAATAATGGACATTTTTCTGGAACTTCCTTGCTTTCTCCATTAGCCACTGGAAATCAGCAATGTGATCTTAGAAGCAATTTCTTCTGAATCCAGTTTGTATATTCGTTAGTTCTCATTCCAGGTGTTGATAAACAAAAGCATTATCTTATAGTATGTGAGATAGGTGCATTGTTTGGTTGTTTGAACATTCTATAGCATTGTCTTTTTTGGTATTGAAATATAAAATGACATTTTTCTTTGCTTCAGATGTTTTATTTTGCATATCTGTTAAGAAACATTAAATAGTACTTTAATTGCATGAATCTGTAAAATTTTAAATAGCAGTGCTGTTAGGGTCCACTTCACTTTCCACAATGAATGTCTCATTCTAATTCCACAATCAAACCTTCATATCTTTATTTTTTTTTAATGTTGTGAGCTGCCCATAATCATATACTGAGATGGGCAGCTGTATAAATAGATTAATCAAACAAATATTTAATGAGTTCTTCCCTATATTTCTACAATCTATTCCTTAGATCTTCTTCTTTCGTTAGATCTTTGCCTTCTTTGTCTTTTGCCCCTTTTGATTTCTATAATTCTCTTACAGAATTTCTTTTTTCCTTCCTATTTAATTGTTATCCTTTGCATTGCTTATTTAGACTTATTTAAACTGTCATTTCGTACTCTACCCTGGAATTTATTGCTTAGCTAGGGAAATCTTCTGTGTATGTATTGTTTTTTTATTTCTACTTTTCTCCTGCTATTTTTAATATATTAGCAGACAGCCATTCTATTTTTGGTTTGGGTTTTTTCATTTTGACATATTTTTGTTTGCTTCAGCTTTAATGATATATCCTGAAATTTCATCCAGAATTCTTCAGATAGTCTATTTATCAAATCTATTTTATTAGAACTTTTTTTACCATTACTGCATACTCATTTGAAATATTGCTGAGGTCATACTTATTGGTCTGTTTATTGTATTAATCTTCTTTAGTTGTAATTTTGCAAGGAGGAAATTGACCTGAGGTACAATTAGCACCAACGTTGCTTTTTTGCTGACTAAGAGTCTTTGCTTGCAGAGTATAGCCAAATTGATTTTAGCATTTTCCATATGTAGAATTGTCCTTTATGTTATTGAAAGGACATATTTCTTATAAATGTTGATATTTTTGGTGGAAGTATTCATCTGTGTCCTGCTTTATTTTATATACTGAGACTAATATACTGAGGCCAGATGCTATATTATTTTCAACTTTAGCATTAACTTCCAATGTCCTATAATTACTATAACATTGGCTTTTTGTGTGTGTTGATAAGGCACTTCAGGTTGCCATAGAATTGTTTAACTTCTGCTATATCTCCTGTAGTTAAGAGCTGTAATTTTATGGCTTGCCTTGGACTCAAATTGAGACCATTCTATTGTTGTCTGAGTTGTCTTCAAGGAGTGACTTTGACAGCATTCTGTTAATGGGTCTATGCTAGAAGATCTGATGCTCTTCTAATGTGAAGTGAGTCATCACAAGCCATTTGAGTTTACTGATTTATAGAATATTAATATTTGATCTTGATATTTCCGTTCTGGCATCATCCACTTTGTCTTGATTCATGATTTTGACATTCCATATTGCAATCTTTGCATTATCAATCCTTCCTTTGCTATTTGCTGTTTTCCAGTTCCAATATCTTCCAACTTAGAGGATTCTATTTCAGGATTGTATAATGTTTTCATTATCCTATTATTAATATCTGTTTGGTTTTTTTAGCAGAATACTAGATTTGGATGCCATTTCTCTACGAATAGGTTTTGTTTTATCCATCCCCCTAATCTGTAATCTGCCCTCATGAGTGACCTGTTTAGAGTGTACACTGTACACTCTCTCTTATAGCACACATTATAGGGCAGTGGTGGCAAACCTATGGCATGGGTGCCACAGGTGGCACTCAGAGCCCTCTTTGTGGGCATATGCACCGTTGCCCCAGCTCAGATCCACTGCATTTCTCCATGGTGTTTCTCGCTGTTTGAAGGGAAACAGAAGTTTCCCTACAAACAACGAAACAGAAGCTTGCGAAAGAAAAATATCTCATCTATTACAGAGCTGCCAGTGTTGTGATGCCCCACCTCTCACCAGTAAAGGCCAGCTGGTCTTTAGGTCTCTGCCGTGCACATATGCGTGTGATAGAGAGAGACTTGCAATTTGGGCACTCGGTCTCTAAAAGGTTCACCATCACTGTTATAGGGTATGTAAGCTCTTTATCATTACAAGTAGTGCTCCATGAAGAGGAATTGGAAATAGTCAATTGGGAAAAAAAATAATTGCAATCAACAATTTATATTTAACAAGCATTCTATCTATATCTCTTGCCTAGTTTTATTTAAATTTTATGCATTGAGTTATAACAAACTGCGTGTAGCACTATATTTCTAAAAGATGTAGACTGAAAAATGTACAAACTAAAAAGAAAAAAACATTTCCACTTCACAGCATTAATTTTTTTAGGTCAATGAGTTTATTTCAATGGATAGAATAGAAACCGAATTATCTGTTATGATCACAGTAGATTGCATGCTAGGCTGCAAACAAATTCATATTGTTTGTTTGTTTGTTTGTGTCCCACTCCTATCTTTATTATTTTTGCAAATAACTCAGATAATTGCTAGGGAGGAGCCTTTTTAATTGCCTTACTCCCAACCAAACTATCTAAGCTTTGCTGGCTTTTTGCCCTTTGAAATATAGCCCCTCCCTCTTGAGAATCAGACAACATTCAGTCACAGCATCACACCTCTCACGCATTCGTTGTACACCTTCCCCAACTTTCACTGCACCTTTCATGCACAATCCCCCAGCCATTTGCTATGCCTGTTCTGTACTCTCAAATACCCCCTCCTCCCTCCCCCATCTGACAGAAGCCAGTTAACTTCTGCTGGCTTCCCCAAATGACTTTGGCTGTGAGAAGCCTGCAAGAAGCTGCCTCGCCTGAGGACTTTGGGATCTAAAGACTAGGTTTTGTTTAACAATGGCAAACAGGACTATAGAAATTGCCATTATTACTGTAATTGATGAGGTCACCATTTAGAACCATATTACTTAGTGTCAGAAATTCTGATCCCAGTTGCTCTCATAAGTTGACAAACTACCTGTAATATGACACTTAACACACCACCTGGATTCAGTTCTATTATGTTCTTCCATTTAATATCATAGAAACAAAACATACCCATTTTCTTTCATTAATTCTGTTAACATGTTTTCTTAAAATTACTTCTTTATTTATGTAATCTTCCATGTGCAATGGTCATCATGAAAATTTGATAGAGGTACTGCCCTCATTCCAGCTACAGCAAGCTACATGTAATGAATTGACATGTACTCAGGTTATGTCATTATGTTGTTATTACTGTTGTTGTTTTTGCTCTTCATGGCTGATTTCTCCAGCTTTTGGTGGCGGGGGTGGGGGTGGGTTAAACTGGGCCAAGTTTCAGTTCTGCATGTGAATCTATATTTAAAGTGTTTTGAACGTGAGGACTCTTCCAAATAATACTACCATGATTTTGAGGTTTATATTGAAATAACTAATTTTAAGAAGTGGCATTGCTGTACAAATAAAAGGAGGTTTATTAATGAACTACAGCACATTTAATGATGTGGCATATATTTCCTTGTTGGGTTCCTCTGGGTATGGAGATGGGATCTCCCAGTTCAAATCCTGGTCTTAAATATGTTCTATGATAGCACCTGCAGCTAAGAGTCTCTCTACAGTACATCACATCTGAGTGATCGGGTTGTAACTAAGCAACTACTGTGCATATTGAGTTTACTCCAATTGGGATCACTATGGTACTTTGCTTTTTTAAATGTATATCCTCTCTTTCCATACAATATAAAGCTAAACAATATATTTCAATCATGCAATAGTATATGTAGTAAAAACAGAGAATAAAGTAGTAATTAATTTAAAAATAGATCAATTTACAGCTGCTTATTTCAAAGGTAATGAACAGTAATTGGCATGTACCATTATTACCTCCATAAGGAAAGAACTACAGTACCCTTTTCAAGCCAAAGACTGCACTTAGTCACTGGATAGTATGTTTGGTGACTGTACAGCATCAAATTTTTAAGGAAAGACTGGAGAGCCACCTCTCTGAAATGCTATAGGGTCTCCTGCTTGAGCGGGGGTGGGTGGGGGGTGTTCAACTAGAAGATCTGTACGGTCCCTTCCAGCTCTATTTTGACTTTAAATGACATGTGTTACTACAGTATTTTAAATGAAATGTCCAGGTCCGACCTCAAGGAATTGTACAAAGTTCAAGCGTGCAGAGCTATTCTTGAAATGGTATTGTGCAAAGAATAGTGCATGACAGGAGATTGGATTGATGACATTTGATAGATTTTACTTTGGGTAATTAGATTATAGGAATTTACTAGACAACTGGTGACCTCCTAGGTCAGGGGTGGGCAATTATGCCTCCTTCATGACTCGTGGACTTCAACTCCCAGAATTCCTGAGCCAGCATGGGATTAACTGTTCATAAACACACACACACACATCCATCCAACCATCCTGTCCCTGTCCAGTATTCAGATTTATTAGAGCTGTGCAAGCCATTAGAGGGCCATGACTTGGAGCATTGAGACTGGTGTGCTTCTTACAGAAATGCCTTTTATGCATGGAATGCATGCTCTAAAAACTGAGAAAGGGCATCAGGCTGTATAAGTGGCAGTTCAGTTTGAAGTTTTGATCTTTGCCCACAATGGTTCTTGCAATCTGATTCCAAAGGCCACACAACCCCCTCTCACACACACACACCCCGGTCACTTACCACATTATTTTGGGCTCTTGGCAACTGCAATCACATGACTGCAATTTATAATGTTTTGCTAAAAATCAACTTTTATTTCCAGTTTTGACAAAAACACCCCATAGTGAACCATGGGTTTGCCTAATGACCGTGGTTCACTTAACAACCATGGATTCACTTAATGACCATGATGGTTTACTTGACTGTTGCAAGAAAGGCAGTAAAAGAGGGTTGGTCACATGATGAGCCACTTTATGACCATCATGACTTACAACCTTAATGGGCCGGCTCCATTATGGTTATAAGTCAAGGACTGTGGTTGTGATGAAGGGGGAAGTCAAAATTGATTGGACAGAGATTGGAGACATGTTTGGGATGGTCTCCTGCCTTGGCCAGGGCTTGAATAAAAGACCTTCAAGCTCTATGATTCTATGCTACATATTTTCTTTTTCTTTGTAGATTGTAGACTTCAATACAATTACTATTTTAAAAATGAATAGTTTGTACAACCACTGTTCTTCATCTCCAGCCTTGCTTTCTTCCTTTTGTCAGATTTATTTAAATGCTTTGTATATAAGTGAATAGCAAATACTGCAAGTAGACAAGAAATACACAAATATATCTTTTGTTTTTGCTTGGAGAAAAAATGGGATTTGAATAGAAATGGAATGGAATTAAATGGAAAGGATACCAAGCAAGAAGGAATATTTTGGCCAGCATTCTAATAAAGGTTACTTAAATGTGCTGAGTATTTTGTTTTATTTGACAACCAATTACTTTGATACCTACTTTGTCCTTGCTGCTACTGGGAATTAATTCTAATAAGTATTCTACCTACATCAGCAAAATCTCAAGAAGTGGTTTGCAGACCCTGGTACAATTTTTACCCTTTTCCGTTTTAATGGTAACATATGCCATGCTAGACTCTCATTTTTTTCTTCATATTAAGATGCAGTCACAGTTAAAATGAATAAGTGCTTCAGATAAAGTAATTCCATAAGCGGCTAATATTATCCACAAATAACAGCTTTGTGAACAATAGATTGACACGGTAAATATGGGGTTTCTTGATCGGATTCAAATAAGCTGTAACGAGATATGCATTTTTTGTTAATTTTGTGCTTATAACGTTGGTCTACAACAGATGGAGGAGAAATGGACAGCTTTAAAATTGCAGCTTCTGCTAAAAAAAATCTGGCTCCTGGGCAAAGTAGAAGCAGTGGTGTCATTTTCCCAATCACCACGGAGAGAAAAAACAAGTGAAGTCATGAAACCCAGAGTGGATCAGAGGTGCATTTCCAAATATGGCAGATAAGTTGACAGAGCAGCCTACCTCTCTTTAGGTCCTTTTCTCCTTGCTTTCCTGAGGAGCAAAGTATTGTGATTCCCCTTCACACTTTTTATTCTGGTCTTTGGGAAAATTAAATAATTTTGGGCACAAGTCCCTCTTCTTTCCAAAAGAAAGGAAAAAGAATGAACATAGGAGGAAACTTGCTGCACCGTTCCAAGCATCTTTCTCCCAGGTTCGGCCCATGGAGTGTCTTAAGAATAGATCAGAGTAAAGAATACAGGTTTAAGTTAATTTTTTTCTGTAGGATTAGGCCAGTCAGAGCGACAAATTATATCTATGAGGTGAGAGCTAGAAAGAGACCATTTTGAGTCACCATTGAAGCTATGGAGGAAGAAGGACTGGACTATAACAACTTTGGCTAAAGTACCTGCAAATTGTTGGAGCTGTTGAAAAATCCTGTACTTCTTTTTTAGCTCCTCCATAAAAAAAGATTTAGAAATGGGAGCAAGCGGACTGGAAATAAATGTTACTTCCTTGGAAGATTTCCCTCAGAAATATGGTCTGTCTGCAAGCCTTCTAAAGCTGTTGGTTTACAGCAGTGTTTCTCAACCTTGGTGACTTTAAGATGTTTGGACTTCAACTCCCAGAATTCCCCAGCCAGCAAAGCTTGGTTGAGAAACACTGGTCTACAGTGTGCAGAATCTGGCAATCCTGAGCATAGTGGCCAAGGCAATTCAACAACATTTGAATGGCCACAGATAAAAGATTAATTATATTAACATTAGATAACTTTTGCACTTGTGTATGAAAAGTCTTCAGTGTTGTGATCCTTGAGGAGCTAATTAAATAGTCCTTGTGCGGCACTTGAACTCATGAGTTTGAGACCCCGGCTTGGGGAAACAAATGAAAAATAACAGCTGCAATCTCCCATACAGACCTATACAGCTAGTGCTTGACTTACAACAGTTTTTTTTTAATGACCATTCAAGTAACAATGGCACTGAAAAAAGTGACATGACTATTTTTCACACTTACGACTGTTAGCATCCCTGTGGTCATGTGATCAAAATTTGGATGCTTGGAAACTGCTTCATATTGATGACAGCTGCAGTGTCCCAGAGTCATGTGATCAGCTTTTGCGACCTTCTGACACACAAAGTCCATGGGGAAGCCAGATTCACTTAACTAACTTAACAGCTGCAATGATTCGCTTAACAACTGTGGCAAGAAAAGTCGCAAAATGGGGGAAAACTCACATAATGAATGCCTCAATTAGCAACATAAATTTCGGGTTCAATTGGAGTTGTAAATTGAGGATTACCTGTATGCATTTCTTTGGGCTTCTGTTAAGAGTCTGTAATATGGAGGAACAATTTTTTCCCTTTCAGATTGCTCTTCATGTCAAAGATATCTTTATTTATCACAACTATCTCCTTCAGTATAACAGTTGAAATTAGCAAATGTGTGAGTGCTATTCAGAACTGACTCATCCACCTACTGGAGATCTGAATCAGAAGCTTAGGACTTGGAGCGAACTCTCAGCACTAGCGAGACCAAACATTCCCCACCAAGACACTCGCTTTTATGGAAGATTCTAGATATTGCCAGTTTCAGAAGAAGCTAGTTAATTTGTAAGCTGCCCAGAATTGTCTCTTTGGACAAGATGGGCAAAATTTGGGCAGGGTAGGTGGGGACAAGAACTCTGGGCAGCCACAAATTAATTAATTAATTAAGGCTAATTTGCTCTCCTCTTTGCAAATAATCAAGGAATAACATCACAATGGTTATGAGAAGAGGAAAAGGAAAAGATAACTAATTATCTGGAAGAATAATTGCTAGTTCATGTGACTTTCTGTGCATGCTCAAACTGTGAGAGATATTAGGAAAAGCAAAATTGGAACGAAACAATTGTTTTTATTTCTAACATAGCAACTGAAGTGTAATGGCTTGTATTTCTATATGTGCTGTTTCACAGTCCCTAGAGTTACAATTATTTTCTTGCAGTGGGGTACATTAATTTTTTTCTTCAACTAAATCTATAAAGAGGTCAAGGCATGATGGTTTGTTCAGTGGTATGATAAAAGCTAAAGAGTAAATGCTGTCTTAGGGCAAGAACTTATCACAAAAGCAATTCAATTATTCTGTTCATATGCCATACTCTTTAATTAGAGACCACAATTCACAGGTATTCAAGAAGTGCAAGTTTTATTATTAAATAAGAGAAATAGGCTATAGGACATGAAGACTCTAGAACATCATTGGGCAGGGGATGTTGCTGAATTAGAACTCCCACTATTGTTACTTTTGTTTGTTGGGCCTCTTGGAATTAATGTTTTGTTCAAATGTAATTAAAACTATGTGAGTAACAAATCACAATTGTTGAGTTAAAGTGATGCTCATTTAGGCAGAATGCAGCAACACCATGGAAAATAGCAGTGGTTTGAAGTTACTGGTTCAAATGATGATCTTCAGCTGAGAATGGGGATTTTAAATCTATAGAGAAGATTCCTGGTAAAATTTTTGTCTAAAATCTGTGTAGCTGTTTTCCAGCCTGCTCTGTATCTTACTGCCAGAACTCTTATTGGTTTTTTTTAATTGCTATCTTTGAAATGGAACTGTGTACAAATAATGACCACCTTATCCCTAAAATATATAAACTTCTCTTAAAATCAGAAACAGAGGATGAATTATTTAAAAATTGTACGATAAACTGGGCAAAAATAATTCACCTTGAAAAGACAGTTTATAAAAGAATGAAAGAAATGTGGTCTCTTCATTTTTGTATTGGTCAGTCTCTCTATTTCCCTCCCCTATTTTCCAAGACCGATGGTGGAGGACAGTAGCACGTACTTCTGCTCAAAGATGATTATTAGGAACTTTGAACTAGAACAGAGTGAGAAAGCAATTAAAATGCAACTAGAAAACTCTGCATTCAAATTTAATCCCTACCATCTCTTAGGTTCAAACCTTAAAACCAGATTATCAGAATATTTTCAGTTTGACAAGGTGAGAAGCAGCCGAGCACTTGTCTTACGGCATTTACGAGTCTATAAATAACATTTAGTCATTTCCTGCTGTCCTGTTGGCGCACACATTTCCATTTTACAAAGAAAACACCTAAAAACAATATAAACAATGAATCTAGAGAAATAATAAAAAGTGAATAGGGATAGAAGTGTGAAAAGGTATAGAGAAAAAGAAAACACACAAATACATACAGAGAATGACTTCTGATGTCTTCTTTCAAGGATATAAAGAACACTTATATTCAACTCTTAGTTTAAGACTATAATAAAATGTCTATCTCTATTTTACACAAAAAAAGAAAAGGAGAAATTAAAAAAAATCTTTTTTTCTCTTTTTTAAATTTAAAAACCATAAGTCAAAATTTTATTTTTTCCATATACTGCAATTAACTTTCCCTTCATTGCCAGTTCTATCACCTTTATTAACTATTCCTCTATTGTGGATATCATAGGATCTTTCCCAACCCTAAGCATATAAAAGTTGTGCTGCTGTTATCACATGTAACAATTACGTGATTTTTTCATTGTTTTGTCTATAGACCCTAACAAAAAAGTTTCTAGTCTAAATTATACATTGAAATTAGATTTCTTTTGAATTATATTAGTAATTTCTATCCAATATTGTTTAGCTCTTTCACAAGTCCACCAGAGGTAATAAAAGATTCCTATTTGAGTCTGACAGTTCCAGCAACTATTTGAGTATACATTTTAGCCCTTGTGTCTGGGGATAAATACTATCTATACATCATTTTATAGAAATTCTTTTTGAAATTAAAGCATAAGGTAAATATCAGTTCCTTTATCTACATATTTTAACATTGATCTGTTGGTATTCCAGATTGAATTGCTTTTGCCCAGCTCAGCTATCATACAACTTAAATAAATTCATCTTCTGTTTCTGATTTTAACAAAAGTTTATATATTGTAGGGATAAGGCCAGTTTGTAGTCTTAAAGGATAACTCCAGAACAGGGGTGGGCAATTACGGCTCCTTCATGACTCGTGGACTTCAACTCCCAGAATTCCTGAGCCAGCCATGCTG
>JAEANM010025179.1:0-10993 GCA_017656035.1 Myanophis thanlyinensis | reverse complement strand
ATTACAGGCCTCTCTCATCTTTTTAAGTGGGAGAAATTGCACAACTGGTGGCTGACTAAATACTTTTTTGCCCCACTATATGCCACACCGCCACAGCCCCTTTGTCATTCCCCAGGTCAACGCTTCATAAAGTTGCTCCCAGCAAAGTGAGTGAAGAACAAAACTCAATAACTAATCCAAGACATGAAAAACCACACAGTCAATGGGACCATGGCACAATGAAGTCAAAAGAGGTCACAATTCAAAAATATAAGGAAGACAGCAGGAGTCTAGGAGTAAAAGCCTGATGAAATCAACAGATACAAGGATGAGATATGAAGACTGTGAACAGTTGTCTCTGACAACCTTCCATCTCCAAAGGCCAAACTAAACTGATATGCTTCATTGGGAGGGGTGAGGCTGCATCCTTGTGAGTAGACTTCCCCAACCTCTTTTGTGCCTCCCTCTGCTCAGCTCTCTGTGACCTAGGACTGGTGGAGGAAGCAACTCTTCCTCTTCGCCACTGACCAGATACAACTGCATATCTTATCCGGTCCGTGTGACCAGCTGGTCTGTGCTCACTGGAATAATGGAAGACATAGGGCAACATAACTATATTAAATTACATATTTGTTTACTACATCAGGATACAATGGTTAGGGAATGTATATTATGACACCACAAAATTCATTTGACTATTTTCATGTCATGATTTGCACCAAACATCAATGGTATCTTGAGCAAAATTCCTTTGTGGAAAACTTTTTCAGAAGTGTGCTTATATAACCACTAGAGGGAAACCTACTCTTGAGAAACTCCCTGAGAATTTAGGAGAAACCATCTAATTTTCATGTTGAGTTTTATTTTTTGTGATTAAATTCTGAATCTGTTGGATTTGGGTGGAAAGCCAATTTGATGTAGTGGTTAAGGCACAAGTCTAGAAACCAGGAGATTGTGAATTCTAGTCCCATTTTAAGCATGAAAGCCAGCTGGGTGGTTTTAGTCACTCTCTCTCAGGCCAACCTACCTCACAGAGTTGCCGTTGTGATGAAAATAGGAGGAGAAAGGAATATTACATATTGTTTTATAAATAACTCAGTGGTGATGAACATAACGGGATTAGAAAAATGAATAAATATCATAAGTGCCAAATGACTAGTGCTACCATTATTACCAGAACCAGATTAAAGGATGATTTATAAACTCATTGAGTAGACAGACGAGTCTGTGTCAAGAAGTTTAATTTGATTATATAACTAATTTTAGAGTCCTTCTAAAGAAAACAGACTGATTACCATGGGGAATGTCCTTGTCCCTTACTATCCAAATCTTTAACAGTTGGAAAGGGTAATGGAAGAAATACCAAATTCTTAAAATCACACAAATGAGAGTACATGCAATAATTGACAGACCGAATGAGGGGAATGTGAAAAGAAGAACCAAAATTGTGGCTAACAGAACAGATTTTGTATTTAGTCATCTCCCTCAAATCCAGCACAAAATAAACAGTTAAGGCAATTACTTTGGCAGACCCATCTTAACAGATACTTGTGAAGTTAGTAGGCCAGCATTGATTATGTGGGGAAATCAGTTATTTTATCCCATGTGATAAAAATATTTGGAGGATGTGGGGAAGTAAGATGAGGAAAGAAAAAGGATACAGCCAGCAGATTCTAAATAACATGAAATGGAGTCAATCTGGATCCATATTTAGGAAGCAGTTTATTTTAATTTTGAGCAAAGGAAAGGACTGTACTTTTCTCCAAAGCCAATTAAATTACATTGCCAACAAAGACAGTGGAGCAGATGACTAAGAGGCCTTTTTATTTTCTACTGCAAGCCCTAACTACCATCTTCTAATGCAGGGGTTCCTAAACCTTTTGCCTCAAACCTCTCTTAGTGTAATCTGTACTGTATACACTTCCCCTAAAAATGCAGATACTCAAATGAACACTAACAAACCATAAAAACAATAACGAAAAGTTCTTCACAACTTGCATGAATTATGCTCACACCTCTCCAAGAGATGTATTCCTCACAGTTTTGGAAGTGTTGCTCTAGGGACAACATGCTTTGCTGCAATCTGGTAGTCAGGAGAATATTTGCAGGCCAAGTACAAGAGCCTTACAATCTTCCAACAGCATTTAAGAGGAGGAGCATAAAGAAAATCACAGCATCGAGGATTATGATTTTAGGCCTAACAAGTTTTTGTTTTCACATTGTTTCACCCATCTAATTGACAGAATCAGTCATATCTGTTCCTTGCTTCCAGTGCTATATGAAGGTCACAGGATGGTACTGGTATCTATAACAGATCTGTAAGTGGAAGGATGGTGGAAACAACTTACCAGTTCTGTATGAGGCTGATAACCTGTGAATACGTTTTTCCAATTATGCTTTCACCATTTACTTTAACCAGTCGATCTCCTGCAAAAAAAGATAGGAAACTAAGAAAGCATAACCTAGTATCTTGCACTGAAGGCAAAGAAATGAGAAAAGAAAGAATACTTTACTGATAAAATTTGCCAAATCATTTTTATTATTTATTCATTCATTTAACTTATATGCCACCCATCTTGTCTAGTGGCAACTCTAGTCAGCGTATAACGAGAGCATTAAAATATTAATATTAAAAGTCACAAATATATCAAGGAAGAGAGCAATTTCTACTACAATTTAAAAAAACCTTTGAATTTAGATGTTCTGCAGTAGGAAAAGTAACACTTTAAAAACAGTATAAAAATACAACAGATACTTTTTTGAATAAAGTAATTGCTTTTTAAAAATGTGTTATTTTAATTTTTAAATAGAACCAAAATTAAAAGGTAAAAAGACACAAACCAAACAGAAAATAGAGAAAAGAAGGAAACAACAAAAACATATTATATTATTAATACAAGAAATCATTCCAGCCAATTTTTATGTATATTGTTAAAATCTGAACAGGTGGAATATTGATTAGTTTTCCCATTACATTAATGGAGGCAATTTATAAATAGAAAGCAGCAGGCTACTTTCCATTTAAATTTGTGAATCTGGAATCACCCTCTTTCCAAGCGAATATGAGTGCAAGAGAGATTCTTAATACAGTGATAATAAATCTGTGGTGGAGATCAGCTATAAATGGTTCCTTTTTGCCTAAAGTCTCATTTAAATGGAAACTGGTTAGGAGCTTTAATTAATATTGAAGACTATACGCTTATTTTGGAAAAAGCTGGTATCTTTAGACAGAACCTGATAGATGGGTAGGAAAATAGATTCCACGCTATTTCCTGATTTGTATAGAGAAATAAAGAATGTTTAAACAATGTTTTTATGCTCCATCACAAAATTAAAAACAAAAATGAATAAAACCTAGCATACTTTCCAGCCAGAATATTTTTATAAAAATATAATCAAATCACCATTGCTTCCTTAATTAATTTCGTGGCATTTGAAACATTAGTCAGAGGCAGTGGAGAAATAATAAATCCCACTCGTTCTCAGTTGCTTCACAACTTCTCCTTGAGTTTTAAAGTGACCAACACTTTTCTCTCTCAAGCAAAAAGAGAAGTTGGGGTAATCCAACTATGTAAGTGACCAAGAGCCATACATCATTCAAGGGAATGTAGATTGGAATATCTGTAACCTGCATAAGGGGATACATATTCTTTCTGAACTGTACTGATTGGCAAGGTATATTCACAATAGCATCAGTGTTATGTCCAGGTTTCTGAGGCTACTCCAGTATATAGTAAAACCAAGGAAATTGGGAGAGATGAATGTGTATAAGGCAGCAACATGGAACATTTGCCATATTTGCACAGTGCTCATTTTAGCTTACTAATACGAACATTCCCAAATGACTTAGCATGAGAAACAGAATCAACTGAGAATTGTTTCTTCAAACTTCTACATATCATGTTGTACAGAACTCTTAAGTCTCCCAAGAGATAAATGTAGCCATGCGTAAGATTTAACTTATTCCTCTGTCCCAGGTGTTTTGCGAACTGCTGGTGTGAAGTGAATTAATCCTTATCTCTTATAAAATTAAGATATTCAGTGAAAAAGGAACATTCCATCTCTATATCTGGTTTGGTTTTTACTCTTCAGGAAGAGAAACAGAAAAGTGGGGGGGGGGGGGAATCCCTTGAAATTTTTCAATAGCATGTGGAATTTCTTTTTTGCTTTAGTTTGGGAAAAAAGAAAAGAACATGATGCAGGAGGTAACAAGAAGGAAGACTGGTTGTTTCAACATAGATCCAACCATCCCCATGTGCTGCTAGTGCACAGTAGTTACTGACAGGGAATAGTGTGGAAATGGGTTGATCGTGTCATTAGAATACTGACATATATCTGTAATAGATTGTGTCATTAGAATACTGACATATATCTGTAATAAAGACATTCATGTCTTACCTGTCTGGAGACCAGCCTGGTGTGCTGGCCCATCTTCCTTTACATTTTTGACAAAGATGGTGTCCATGGGTTCCAGCCGGTTCCGTGGAGGTGCTGTATGTTGATGATTAAATATATATATACATATATATATATAGTACCAGGAGTTTTGAAACCTATCTAATTTGCATGTTCTATGATAAAGTCATACATAATTTTGAGATCTGAATTATGGCAACAATGTTTGGCAGGGTGTCCATGAGATTAAATGAAATGGAAACTTTATACAAAATTATCCCAACATTCCCTGAAAAATAATCATATAGTATTACAAAATCATGGCCAGAAAGAAAAAGAGGACAAACAACAACAAAGTAGATGGATTTAATTACAGCAGCAATGGGCACATCACTGGAAGACCTAAACAACCATACTTAAAATAGATTATTCTGGAAAAAAATCTATTTATAATGGTCCCTAAGAGCTGATATCAATGTGATGGCACATTATCATCATCATCATCATACAATTTCAAAAAAATGAACAGTTGTCTTTCATGACCACCACAGCACTGCCTGATTTAACTATCCCAACAACACTCAGTGCCTACTTCTTAAAGGAAGCATCCAGAAAAGTCAAAATATTTTTATGAAAAAGAAAGAGGAAAAAAATGCATTTCTGAGTCTGCTGCTCAATTTAGTATTCTGCTTCAAGGCACTGGAATTGCATCCTGTCTTCCAATTGGGAAAGCGAAAAAAATCTACCATGATTAATTAAAACTTAACTGACTGATGCTCTTTTAGTGCCTTTAAAAAAATACTGAAATTGCTTCTCAACCTTCAGATCCTTGATGTCCTGACATTCTTTTGAAAGACTTAACAAACTCTCCTACATCACTCTACTTACTCATATTTTTCCAACCAGTATGAACATTGCTGAGAATTCTGGAACTGTAGTCCACATATCTAGAAGGCACTTAAATTAGGGAAGGTTGGATTCATTTTGAAAAGAAGGCTTATAAGTCTAGATATATAATATCTAGATATAAATATATATTATATATTTGGTTTGAAGTCTTCCAAACAAACCACACATTTTTCTTTTTACTTAAACATATGCAATAGAAATTCAACTGTAATTTTAACATGGAGAAAGATATTTATAATTGTTTGATTTCCATCTTATGATGGGTTGGGAAGTCCTCTGGGTTTTGACCTATGCAAAAAAAATTATATTACAAAACACTACCTAACCACTAACTATCCCATTGAGTGGGTCACTTTTTGACAAAGTAAATGAATGCAATCCACAAAAAGAATATTATATGTATAGTGCTACTCCCAAAAGGGCTGCCCAGCTGATCATGCCCATCAATGCTGCTCTCCTCGCCACCGCCACCGCTACATACTTCCTCCATCCAAATTTATTTGGTCCCCCTAAGAGAGCGCCAGTTTACTAACAGCCCATATATACATTATATGTCTCTCGCTGATACTAATCCTATAGCTCAAAATGACCTCAGTCAGACAAGTTTCAAGGTTAACAATAGAATTGCCTGTCAACAGGGTCTGTGGGTGTGTTGGAGGATGGGTCTGGCTTGGCTTTTCCTACAGGCCCATTGTGGGGAAAGGCAGTGAATGCTGCCTCTGTCATCCTGTGCCCAAAGAGTCATGTGTCAATCTTTGTGGGGGACTGTAGGGCGCTGTGAATTGTTATTTTTGGTCTTGGTTCCCTAGGTTCAGCTGGGATGGGCAGGACTCTCTTGAGGGTATGGCAGGCTTAGGTAACTTTGGGAGTGGATCTCGTTCTGCATTTCTAGCTGTTGTGTGGAATGCTCACTGGCCTGCTTTCCTATTCCTGCACATGGGGCACAAATTCAGGTGCTTCTGACCTAAGTGTTCCTGGTCCAGTACTCATGTTTGACATGGGTGGGTCCATTTCAGAAAGCTTAAGTAACAATAATCAGTTCATATAGCTCTGCTTCTCCTCACTATCCTCTTCTTTCTCTGGCACAGAAGAAGGTTGCTGCGTATAGATCACTGGACTCCTCTTCTCTGGGCAGCGTTCCACAAGTTCTAATGTATACTGCTGGGAGATTCCTACTGCTCATTCAAAGGTAGGAGATGGTTTTTGTACCACATCTTCAATGGTCCCATGGCCTCCTCTGAGCGGATCCGGTATACTGGTAGCCAGTTTCTCAAGGTAGAGTCGGGAGCTCCACTGATTAGCTAGTTTATGTTTCCCTCGGATGCCCAGATTCCTCAACAGCACATGATCATCTTGCTGCAAGTCCTGGATTCTCATCTTCAGGTCATTGATCCTTTTGTTCCTGCAGTCTGGGCTCTCTGAGATAGACTAGGCCCTCTTGTATGCAGTTTTAAGATTCCTCTTCAACCTGTCCACATAATTTCAGTACGAGGCCAATGAGTTGTAGTCTAATGAAACCCCAAATGCTAAGTCTACTAGCAATTGGGTTTCCTTCCCAAACATCAGGGAGAATATCTAGTAGCATCATTTGTATGCATCCTGTTGTATGCATCCTGTTGTATGCATCACCATAGCAGAAATGTGTTGAGTCCAGTGCTACTTTCACTCTGTAGTCAGTATTCCTAACATATCAAGGGGAGTACAGTTACTCTTCTCAGGCTACAATATGTCCTTGGGGATGATAGGAAGTGGTGTGGGACTTCTGGATGCTCAGCAAGTCGAGCAATTGTCTCTGCCTTGATCAGAATGTATTCGCTGGAGCAGCCCAAAATGAACAAAGAATTTCTCCACCAGAATCTTGGCTACTGTGACTGCCTATTGGTTTTTGTTGGGAATAATTGTGCGTAATGAGTAGTCTGTCACCACTAATACATTCCCCTGCCCACTAGTATCAGATTCTAGATACAGATGCAGATTAACTCCATGGGTCCTTGACTGTGTAGGTCTATTGGAACAAATTTTGAAGGTAGGCTTTTCACTGAATGCAGCATATACAGGACCTACAGTAGTCCTCAACTTCTGGACTCACACAATGGCCAATAGAACTGATCCTTCAATAGTCTGAAGGTCCTTTCTGCTCCAAAATGCCCCTGGTCATCATGTAATTGGAGAAGTACTGCTTCTCTATGGTTCTCTGGGAGGAACAGTTGCCACTTTTCCTTGAGTTCATCTGAGAGGCCACTCCAATAAACACCCCACTCCAAAGCTGAAGCCGGTTCAGTTCTTTAAGCAACAGCCAGGCTATCTTCAGGGAGTCGGTCAGCAAGACCTCCCAATTACCACTCTGCAAAGCCCCCAAGGTCAGTCCACAAAGTGGATCTTTCACCTGATCCCTTCTCAAATCCTTCTTGGTTAATATCCGACAAGCCCTCTTCCTCTTATCTGGGTGGGATTGGAATATGACTTGAGGACACTCGCAGTCATGGCCCCAACAGCCTCTGCTCCCACTGTTCCTCTATCCCGGTATCCTTTGATCTAAGGCTTGTATAACATCTGGGATAGCCTAGTCCACGCTTCACCAGTGGCCTTGATGCCATGAGGCCTTCTCAATAAGACATCTGCATTTCAGTTTCATATTCCGGGCTAGTACTTTAGGCTGAAACGGAATCCGGACAAAGCAGCTAACTACTAATGTCAATTATTTCAGTGTATCCAACAACTGGGGGACCCAAATGTTAGCTGGATAGGTAAGATATTCTCATATGGGAATCTCTCAGTTCTGATGCCCCAAATCCCCATATTGCCCAACTTTTGTATGGGCAGGTGCTTCAGGTGCCTATCATAGAAACCCTGGTACAGTAACATCACCTGCGCACCTGAGTCCAAGAGGGCCCTCATGTAAATGCCCTCCACTTGAAGAGCACACCAGCTGTTAGAGGATCTCAGCAGTGAGGGACACAGTATCTGGTCTGACATCCTCAGTCAACTGAAGGGTGTTAACCCTGAAGCATTCTGGGATCCTTCTTTTCCACTCTAATAACACATAAGAGTGAGAAGGGTCCTAGTGCACCTTATATCTACCACATAAACCCCCTGATCTGGGAAATGGGCGCTCATTGCCTTTAGGATTTGGTCTTTTGACCAGGCATTGACCTCCTTTAGAAAAAGGATAAAAAGAGATCCTGGACGAACCTCCACTTGTAGCATTATGCTCAAACAGGGCCACAAAAATCTAGCTCCCTTTTCCCTTTTTTCCAAATAACTTGGGTTCTTTTGTCTCATAATTACTGATCTAGCATTTCAGGACCTCTCATTTTGATAGTTCGCCTAGTCACCTCCTCAGTCCTCTCTCTAATCACTGGCTCACTCTCTTGCCACTGTCTCCTGGTTAGTTTCTCTCCTTCCCTCTCTCTGGATCAGTGTTGCTCCATTTCTCTCTCTTTGGATCAGCTTTGCTCTTGCTCTCTCTCTCCCCCCCTTCTCTCTGCCTGGCCCCTACTGTCTCCCACACAGCCCCACTAAGCAGGGACCAGGTAGAGAGACAAGACAGGGTAAGCTGATAAATGTTTACCACTCTCTCCCTTCTCTCACCTCTTCCTCTTTCCCCTTCTGCTGCTTCTCTGTTGTCTTCGCTATGTCTCACTTTCTTGCCATCTCTCATTCATCCCTTCTTTCTTTTTCCCTTTGCCATGGGGCTCCTTCTCTTTTTATTCCCCTTTTCCCCTGGGCTGACCATTTCTCCCTTCCAGCAGATTTCTGTGGAGTGCCATGTGGCGACTGGGAGCCCCGGGTCACCTACGCCACTCACCAGGAACTTGGAGACTCCCTCAGGTGCCCAGCTGATCCCACCCATTAGTGCTGCTCTTCTCCACCACCCAGTTGATCACACAACATACGGTAATTGGATATCAAGTTTTATAGGTTCTTGACTTTGTATAAATAAAGGCAAACAAACAAGAGTTCTGGAGGGGGAGTTTGCCAACAATTTGTGGCTCTTGCTCCAGATTGAGATCCTCTGTACGTACATAGTTCTGCTTTCTTGTGGGCCCTGAAGGTTACTGCAGAAGGCTAATGTTGTATCCTTCTAGAAAAAAATATGCCTTTCACTACATTGGATCATTTGTAAGAGTGATGGTCTTTGCATGCATATTAAGAATTCTGTTTGTGATATTACATATTGCATACTGATAATATGTAATAATTTTGCAAACGGAAAGAGCTTAATGCATGGTTTGACTAGTCTTTTTTTAGGCTCAAAAGCAAAGCAAGGCTAAGCCTGCTGAATATGTGAATGAAAGTTATAGGAAATTTTAGATAAGCTAGACTGGGAAATCAAAAACATCCCGAATGCAGCAATGGCAAAGCAGTGTTGCTAATAAAATTATGCATATGCATCCATGAAATCACCAGAGGTCAAGCCTGACTCATAAGAGATTTTATGTTTTTATTCATTAAAGCAGAAAGAGTATGATGTAAATCAATCCTAACCTGTCTTCAGCAGGAGGGAGAAAGGGAGGGAAAACAAATATAATGAAAATTAATTAGAATGCATGGGTGAATTAAAATATCCAATGTATTGCTTTAATGAATACTGTGGGCATAGGGTAAGCATAAGGGAAAAAAGAGAAGAAATAATCCTTAAGAAGAAAGCAAGCACCAGCAGAATCTTGCCAGTGAGGCTTACTTTTCCTGAGCTGATGGAAAGGTAAGACACAGGGAACAGCCAATAAGAATCTGCAATGACTATGGTATGGATTGAGCACCAGCCCATCTCTGTTGAAAAACCACTACAATCAAGAATCAAAATTTTAAAATTGAGGAACAGAAGCAGCATAAGAGACAAGCAAGTTAAACTGACATGTAGAATTGTCCTAAGTGTACACTTTCTCTCTTACACTTTGACGGACATTAAATATTCTGTTTAGCGCATGCACCTTGTCCTAAGAAATGATCAAAGAAATACAGCAACATACCTGTTCTGTTTCCATTTTCTTCTTCCTGGAAGACAAAAAAAAAAGGATGTTAAAACACACATACCACATATACTATACACAGATGTTCAGGGAAGAGTCCTTTATCATTTTACCTTTTTTTTAATTGCTCTACTGAGGTTTCCTTCACTCTCCAAAATATTTAATCTTACACTGGACAAAACAATAGACAGAATAATTTGAGTAATTAATCCTAAAATAAAAGTAACCAGTAAAGAAATGTTAAGCCTACTAACTATTGGGTTTTCTTTTTAGAAAAACCACAAAATTCCATGCACTGCTAAATTATGTTGCTTGAGACTTAAAGATACTGATAAGAAGGTATATAGGCTTGCATCATATTTTTAGCTAAGGTTTGATAAGATTCATAATACAATTCCAATGTACATGCATCTAACTTAGCCATTTCCCATAGATCAAAAAGTCATAAATGACATACCAGATTGAAGTTATTTTCCATGCTTGTTATTATACTATACTATATGTTCAATATTAATATAAAGTATAAAAGCATTTCTATATAAAACTGATGTTTTTAGAAAACCTGTAATTCTTTTTTTTTTAATACAGAGTAGTGAAGAGAAGGAAAATTGTGTTCTGTCATTTCGGTCATAAAATGGACTAACACAGGGGTTGGCAAATTGCGGCTCGCGAGCCACATGCGGCTCTTTGGCCCCTTGACTGTGGCTCTTCCACAAATACCAAGCAAAGAAATGCTT
>JAEANM010025178.1:0-10993 GCA_017656035.1 Myanophis thanlyinensis | reverse complement strand
AATAATCCTGTAAAGAAGGCAGGAAAAAAACATTTTGGTGTTGTTTCTGGCCTAATTTTTATTGCCCTGCTTACAGAAACTGCCCACCCAGTCACATGACCCCTCCCAGCCACGCCCACCAAGCCATGCCCACAGAACCGGTAGTAAAATAATTTGAATTCCACCACTGCTTTAAAGTCCCTTTTTCTGCAATCCAACACCACACATTGGTGACTTAGAATAAGAACAGAGGATAGGGAATGAAGTTATGTGAAAAAAACCAGTATGGTACCTAAGAAAAAAGCTTCACTGTAATTTATAACCTGTTGTTATTAAATTTGACAAAATACTGCAGTGAGCAGAGATAATAATGAATCATTTTAGAGGCAGGAGACGAGTTTAATGCAAAAAATATATATCAATCATTTATTTATGCAATTTATATACCACCTTAATCCTAGTAGACTCTAGGCACTATACAGATACTAATAAATTAAAACAAATACCAGTAATACTAATCATAATACAGACAATAAAAATTAACAATAGTGCTAGTCACTTCACATTAATTCCTGAAGGATTTTCTGGAATTCTACAAGAAGCTTCCAGAAGGCCATGGGGAGTGAAAACCATCCAGGAGGAAGTTGTCCCAGAGAAGAGCCCCAACAGAGAATAACTTACAACTTCACAGTTCCACTCAGACCTCATAAGAGAGACTTTTAGCAAGCATTCTGATTACTTGGACTGGGTGGAAAGGATCTATCTGGGAAAAGCAGCTTTTTAGATACCAGGACCGAAACCCCCCAGTTGTATGGGGCTTTAACAGCAACCAACTCGTTGAATTGCATCCAGAACACCCAAACTCCTACAGCAAAGCTGTACTATGGTAGTAGCATGACTGCATGTTGATCAATATATTTCCAACAGCTAGAATTTCTGGGTGACCTTCAAGAGAAGGACCATGTACACTGAATTACAGTAGCTAACTGAGAGATAGGTAAGGGCTAGTTTCATGGTTCTCAGGTTCAAGATAATTGGAGATGTAGCTAGAATTGGTTAACCTCTGCCTGCTCTTGACTTAACCCAAGAGATTGCAAGCCCACTTTTTTTTTGGGGGGGGGAAGGAAGGGGGAGAAGCACAAAAGCAACTGTTAAAAAGTTTGACTTGTCCTGGAATCACTAAGCTTCTGAATCAATAGTTCCTCCCATCTGCTTGGTTCAGTCTGAATCAACGTTTCAATTTCTCCTTTCCAAGTTTTGACAGTTTCCAGCCACAGGATTATCTGTATCTCCCACTGGGCTTGGAGTGGAGACACATAATCTGCCTATTGATGATCTCATACCCCAAACTGATGGATTATTTCTTACAACAGCTTCATCTAGACATTAAAAAGGGTAAGAGACAGACTGCAATCCTTGGGGAGCTCATACCACAGCAACTGAAGATCTGACCCCTCCCTGCCTCTCTCTGACCCCCGATCTGACCTGTCAACTCAGGAAGGAACAAGAGTAAATTAATACTTGCTTTCAAATCCCATCACAAGTTGTCCACAAGGATGACCAATGTGATTTCTGTTGCATATCTAACCCATATCCTCCAAAAAAGTCTGTAATTTTCTTAATAGTCTTTCCCACAGAGGTAGATTAGAGATATGGGCAAGATCAGCAATGGTTTCAGAATTGCCAAAACTTCTACTTGTAATAAAACTGAGCTCAGGAAGAGATTTTGCAATGAACCTGGAAGGACAGTACAAAGTAGCATCTCTAAGCCTGACCTTTTGGCCTAATCTCATGAAGGTGGTCTTATATTTGTAGTACCATCCTTGCAATAACCACACCCTCCCAGTGCACAGCTGTTATTCCATTCCTCTTGCTATGTGATGGGGACTGATGCAGCACACAAAAAACAGTTGAACAGATTTCAGCAAGAGAAATTCCTCTTTTCATCCAGCCAGCTCTCGGTCAGATCCATCCACAATTACACTGTCAACGAAGCTACATTATTATGAGTGGACCTGGCATTCAAAAGCATCATTTTAACACTTAGTGCCCAGTAAATCAGATGCTCAAGAACTAAGGTTTAGGGACACTAGCATCACATTTCCAATTTCTCTTTTAGTATGGCTCCCTCAAAACCTACCCCCCCCCCCATGTTTTTGACTATCTTCCTACTATCACTAATCAAGGAGAGAAGCAACCTGGAATTAAGGAGAAACTTCCTAAGATTGAGGACAGTTAACCAATGGAAAAGCTTATCTTCAGAAGTTGTAGGTGCTTCATCATTAGATGTTTTTTAAAAAAGTCTGGACAGCCACTTATCTGAAATGGTATAGGGCAGGGGTGCCCACACTTTTTGGATTTGTGAGCTACTTCTGCCGTACCGATAGCGGCAACAGCATTTGGTCTCGCCCACTGGGTCAGGAAGGGATGGGCGGGGCTTCCTTTCTTCACGCAGCTGGTGTTAGTTTTAAAAAGTTTTCCTGCCTTTTGCTGCACTTTGGAAGCAGGATTGCTCCTGGGCGAGCAGCTGGAAGAAGAGAAGCCACCGCCGCGGCTCGTGTTTGTTTTAAAAAGTTTTCCTTTCCACGAGCCACAGCAGTTGCTTCCCTTCTTCCAGATGCTCTCCCAGGAGCAATCCCGCTTCCAAAGCACAGGAAAACTTTTTAAAATGAACACGAGCCACAGCAGAGCCTTCCTTTCTTCACGCACTATCCACACGATCTTTGCGATCAACAAGTAGATCACGATCGGGTGCCTATTGGGCACCCCCGGTGTAGGGTTTCTTGTTTGAGCAGGGAGTCGGATTAGAAGACCTCCAAGGTTCCTCCCAGCTCTATTCGAATTGATTTTTGTCCTTCTTTTAAACAGACCAGACAAAATCCTCAGTGCATGTTACACTTTGTTCTCCCCTTCATCAATTATCTTTACTACATAACTCTTTCCAACTTCTCTGCAATCCAAATTCACCCAGTTCTTTTCATCTCCCAATGGCTATACTTCTGATCCCATTCCCAATTCCCCAACTAGTTCTCACTCAGGCCAGAATCAAAGTTCTCTTGCTCCAGGGAACACACCCTTTCTAAATATCTGTTCCTCAGAGAGCAAATCACTTCTTTCTTCCTCCCCCATTTTCTCAACCTTCTACAATACCACAATTCCATTTAGGAAGCACAGTTGCACCCAACCTTCTTCTACCAGACTCACCTATTCTCTTCTGTGGTCAGTAGGATATACAACACTAAAACCCAACATTCTGTTTTTCAGGTCTTTTACCCTACTTCACCTTAGTTCTTCCTGCTTTTTTTTTTTTTTTAAATATATTCTTCTAAGTTGTAAACATGTAACATAGGAGCAGTGAAGGAGCTGATGAGTATTATAAACTGGTAGAGGTGACAATTTAGTGGCAGTATTTACTTTGTAAAACCAAACAACCCATGATCTATAGATAAGGCTCCAAAATGCTAGGGCTGGAAACCTCCTTCTGGGCCACGAATGGTGCTGGACCTTTGAATGTTCAAATGCAGGAAAACTAGTGAGCAAAAGTAGAAAAACAACCTTCCTAATATTAACCTACCTTTAAATAATATATCAACAGTATTATCTTCTATCACGTATTGGCTATTTCCTCATTTCTCTCACATCATAATGGTAATGTGATAATAAAATTAGTCTCTTGGGACCTCATTTAAAACTTTCCAATATCATTTGTAGCACTGGAGTCTCCGACTATTCATCCTTTGCCTTAGAGGGATTAAAACTTTTGCCTGATACAAGACCATATTTTTAACTTTTCATTGAAAAATCAGTCGCTTGTTTTATACAAACAATACCTATATAGATTCGTATACCTAAGTATACACGTGTAAACATTTGCTTGTCCACATGCAACCACTTCAACCTATACTCCATTGCCAAAATAACAGAAACCTAAAATTTTAACTAGTTTCACATTTGTTACTGCTTACTGAAGAAATCTTGGTGCCTTAGTTGGATGCGTCTTAGGAAGGGGTTTCTTTTCTAAGCTAGCATTCATGTACATGTACTGAAGCAAAACAGTTCAATTCACTGTCTTTTTAAAACAGGAAATACTCATTAGACATACAGTACCTGTTCTTTAATTGTGTCTTTCCTCTCAAACCTCAGCTTGAGTTCTAGCACCATCTACAGATGACAAAAAAAAATCACTACTAGCTTCCACATACATACTCCACAGAAATGGAGTGAATTTTTTCCCCATAAACTGCACATAATCTGGAAGATCACTTTATCAAGGTGTTCTAATATAATAACTGAACATTGCCCAGCACAGTGAGAAAGGCTAAACACCCTATATCTGCCTGCAACTTACAGTATGTTCCCAGTAGGCTATACTATATAAATGATTATGTTGGGTTCAATGGAACATATGCTGTGCAGTCCTACCTAATTGTTACGGTTACACTGTTTAAGCTGCTTTATTATTGTTTATTTACTGCAAACCTTTCAAACAAAACCAGGATTTCAAAATAATTTTTACTTCCATTGAATAGTGAAAGCGTCCCACTATTTTTGTGTTAAAAGAGTTGGGTATGGTGCATTTTTCAGCCAGTATGCTTGCCACATTCCTTCCTTCTCTTGACCACATTGTGCTCTTGCTTCTCCTCCAAATTAAAAAAGTGACATCTGTTTTCTTACAATTGGTGTAAGAAGGAGGTAATAAGGGCAGTCCATGCTAAGTCATGGGCCTGGTTTAGGGGTGATGCTCAAATGTATCCTATAGGTGCCACATCTGGAAAAAAGAGATGATCCCTGGTACACGTGGAGCTTGCCGACACTCATCTGAGGCAGCATAAAACTGGTCTGCTGCAGATGGTCCAGACATATTGTAGACCATCTGCACCATATATGGTGAGCTTCAAAAGCTGGTCCACCTTGTTCTGATATAGAAATCAGATATTTAAAAAAATAGTAAACTGCTTCTGCCCTGAGCCACTTAATTTAAGTTCCCTGCTTAATACTGTCAACAATAACAACTGGTATTTTTCTCCCCACTTTCTTCCGTGAACAGATTTGAATGTTACATGTCAAACTGCTTTTGAAGACAGAAACACAAAGCCACTCTGGGGAATTATAGTGCAACATTATATCCAGCTATTGTTTTTTAGCCCTTCTGAAGTCATCCATCGCAGGGGAGAAACAATCCAGCAGTGGGTTGCAATGTACGACTGTTCTCCTAAGTATTAAAAATGCATCATTCAACATGATTTTTAAAGTCTTGAGATATGGAAGCAAAAAAAAAAAAAAAAGAGGAAAGGGGTGGAGAACCCAAAAGCCAATGAACGAATTTTCAATAGTTCCTATTAAAGCTACAACTAGTTTTGAAGATTGACAGCATTTCCCACGCAGTGTGACTCACTGGGTATTTCTAGAACTAGAAGCATAGAACAAAGTTGGATAAGTTATGCTAAAGAGACATTATTGAAGCATGATAGATACTGTTATTAGAGCAAACAAGAGATTTAGACCCGACAGCAACAAAAATGAGTCTTTTGTGTAACAGGATTTATCTCCACCTAAGAGCATCTATTCCTGCCACGATCCATCCTGAAAGCCAGCGGTATCACTATATTTCTCACGAATGCAAACTATGTCCATTTCGAAGAAAGGGGCACCAGGGTGACCTTCACAAGCCTCCTCTAGAATGCACTCTAAGGACTAAACGGAGCAAACCAATGACTTTTTCAGCCTCAGCAGTCTAATCTGGTATGGAGTCTGCAGGACACAACAAGCTCGCATGGGCTCCACTTTGGATGATGGAGTAGGTTTGCTTGGGCACATCTGAATGAGACGAGGATGAAAAGATGGGTGGAGCTGATGCTCGCACCGAGATGTTCTGCTCTTCAGCACTGACCACGGTCACTTCTTCTGCCCCTTCTTGAATTAAAGCATTGAGCCCTTCCAAATCCGAGCAGCTGATCCCTGTGCCATTAATGAAGGCCTGGTTAGCTGAGACCTCATGAGTGCCCACTGGAATGGTGGAGATCAGGGTCTGGCTTGGTGTGCTTCCATCGACCTGGTTGTGAGTTGTGAGAAGGACCGTGGGTTGACTGACCGAAAGGCTTTCTGCCGTAGACCCAACAGGAAGAGGTGGAGCCAATAAGCTCACCTGCTGCAGTATTTGCAGCTGGTTACTGCTGGACAGATCATCCTGATTCTGAGTTATTAAGGTAGGCGACACAATATTAACTTGACCTCCTTGTTCCAAGCTGCTGCCCTGGGGCAGCTGATGACCAACAATGATCTTGACCTGCCCTTCCCCATAGGGGGAAGTGTGCAATGGCATCTGCAGATGACTAACAGTAATAGGGGTATCATCTTGTGGGGTGGGGTCCATCTGGAACTGCAGGACAGCCAGCTCGGAAGTTTTAGTTCCATTATATTCAACATGCTGCCTTTTATGGCTCCTCAGAGAGTCTTCCCGGACAAAGGAGGCCTCACAGAGAGGACATCTGAAGGCTTTCTTGGCCTCCAGCTTAGCAACTTGTCTGGAGTTGCCTTCCTTTGGCCGGTCTCCTTCCCCTTGGCCTGATATCTTTTCTCTGACCCTGATCTTATCGGGATGGGTTTTCTTCACGTGGGTGGTTAAATTGCTCCGTTGCTTGGTATCAAAGCGGCAGAACTCACACTTGAAAGGGCGATCCTTGGAGTGGATCCTCTCGTGGACTTTGAGGGTGGCCTTGTTGGAACAGGAATAGCTGCACTCCGAGCATTTCACGGGCTGCTCGGGCTGGTGGATGCGCAGATGATGCCGGAGACTTGTCTTATTCCCACATTGGAACTTGCAGACGAGGCATTTGAAGGCATTCTCCATGTTGTGCTTGATGCGGATGTGGGACTTCAGGTTACCTTTCATGGCACACCGGACCTCGCAGAACTCACATTTGTAAGGCTTCTCCCCTGTGTGCACACGCATGTGCCTCTTCAAGTCAGAGTTGATTTTAAATTTGGCAGGGCACAGACGGCATTGAAAAGGAGCATCTCCTGGTTTGGGAGACAAAATGTTTGCAATGGCAGTATTTGCATGACAGGGATTCAGATTAATTCTAGCCAAATGAAACTCACGGTACTTAACTAAGGAAGTAATTGGAAAACTACGCATTTACTAGGGCTACAGAGCACTTTGGATTCCTAGGGCCAGTGGTTTTCAGCCTCAGCCTCTGTAAGATGTATGGACTTCAGTACCCAGAATTCCTTAACTTGCCAGCATTCTGGGAGTTGAAGTCCACACAAGTTGAAAGTTGCTGAGGTTGAGAAATGTTGCTTTAGAGAGTTTGAGGAGCCCATCTGCCACTCCTCAAACCACACACAAATGCTGGAGTTTGTGGTATTACCTTTGTGTCATCAAATGTTCCAAAGTACCTCTGATGAGACTGTAATTCCCAGGTGGCAGTAAACAGGCTAGCTAGAAATTTTAAAAGTTTTTCAGTACTAGCTTGGGGAACGTGTCATTTAAAGCATATCTTGTTTAGAGCAAAACAAACTGCATTTAGAAATATGTTTTGGGTAAACTGCTTTTTGAAAGACTGAACTTTCATTGATCCATTTACTGATCTGGTATATAGGCTTTTGTTTATTTAGCTGCTATCTTACTGGAAAAAATTGCATTCAAGTGTTGATTTAAAAAAGAAAAGAAAAGTACACAACAAAGAGAAGTTTATAAAGAAAAATGCCAGTGTAAAAAGGCAAGTGAGCTCTTTGTCCAACAATGTATTGATAATTCTTGCAGCACATTGACGGCTGTTATGAGCTCCATCTTGTTAATAAACTATGGTTATTGTTAATACTTAAACAAACAAAAAACAGTATTGATTTATTGCTGCTTTCCGCCATTTGAACAGCTTGTGTATTGGTTCCCCCCCCACCACAAGCTGAGTAAATCACAGGATGCTATTTAAAACAGAAATAAAATAGAGGCAGCTCCTTAATATGGTGAATTTGTTATTCTTTAATAACTGTGACACAGGAAGCTTAATTTACTTTACAAGTTAATATTTTATAGATTTTCATAAATGGAAGATTGTAAAAAGATGCATAATTGGTTTAGCTGGCTGTATGTTTCATTGATTCCAGCTAAAGATTTTTGAAATCATGACATGGCGTGCTGTGGTAATCCATGCATGTATTTAAAGATTAAGGCCCTCACTATAAAATGTTTATTATATACGTTACATTAATGAAGTTGCACAGATTGACAGTTCTGTTCTTTGTATTGGCTGGCCCTGCCTATTGTTGCCCATACTGATCTTCTTTTTCTGAAAAATAGCTGCAGCAGTGTACAAGCTCTCAATTTTAGGATTGCCAAACTATATTGAAAAAAAAAAGTAGCAATATTTAATTGCTGTCAGTGCATTTAAGATATAGTCCATCCATCTCTATGAACTTTAAAGTATTTGGGCTTTGGTAAAAATGGCTTTAAAAAAAAAGGAGCTTTAATTTTAACCTTGCAAAACAAAGACAAACAGTGTCAAAGGCAAGTACAAGAAAGCTGGCCAGCTGAGTATAAAACTTGTAGGCTAAAAGGCCAAAAAGGGAAGAAGGAAATGTCTTTGCTCTGGAGAATCTTACAAAAAGCTTGGTTGTGAGAAAGAGCAGCCAAAAATCAAGGTATCACAGGAGAGCACGTTAGACCAGGAATTCCCAATCTGTGGGCTATGGTCTAATTGAGTCACGGCCTAATCGCCAACCGGGCTGTGTGTGTACATGGCCCAACATGCGTGAGCATCGTTGCGGGCACTGGTGGCCCAACTCGCATGTTATTGAAGGTGTTTGCGGTTCCACTCACACAAGGCTCATTGCGGCCACTTTCGGCCTCACTTGCGCAAGGGTATGTTTGCGCATGCTCCTCCCCACAAAATATCACCTCTTCCCCCTGCATTTGGCCAACCCAGAAAGGTTTGGGAACTCTGCTTTAGGCAAACAAAATGCGCAGCAATAATATTAAATCTGGAGAGGACTGCAAGGGTTGGGTATACTAACTAGAAACTTGGCCTTGTGGGAAAGCTCAGACTCCAGTTCGAACCACTGACCTAAGATGTGGGTCTGATTGGAGAGAGGAGAAATGATAACTTCAGTAGGACCAATGTTGGGTAGGGTAGTCTCTGCCACAATGGAAAGTTTTCTAGATCGGGATCTTAAGAGTTCCCTTTAAGCTTCTACTTACAGTATTAATAGCAGACTCAAGCACTGCATTATATCAAGTTTTGTTTAAAAAGAGTCTATTGGTACCCACAAGGGCTTTGGTACAAACAAATGAAAAAATCCACACCATGGATGGTGCAGGGGGTCCTTGACGTGCAACTTTTTGTTTAGTGACCATTCAAAGTTACAAGGGCACTGAAAAAAGTGACCCATGACTGCTTTTCACAGCAATGACTGTTGCAGTAGCTCCATAGTCATGTGGTCAAACTTTGGATACGCGGCATCTGCATTTATGCCAGTTGCACTGTCCTGTGGTCACGTGAGCACCGTTTATGTACACGGAAGATGGCATTTAATTTTGTTGTATGGGTGCAATGACAATAAAATAAACTAACTATGGTCTTCCCAGGAGGCTTCCAACAAGTGAAATCAATCAAAGAAGCCAGATTCGCTTAATGACCAAATGATTCTCTTAATGACTGTGGCAAGAAAGGTCATAAAATGGAGCAAAACTCACAGAACAACTGTTTTGCTTAGCAATGGAAATTTTGGTCATAAGCCGAGGATAACCTGAGGTACGACAGTTCATTTAGTGACCATTTGAACTTACAATGGGATTGAAAAAAGTTATGACTGTTTTTCACACCATTGCAGCATCCCAATGGTCACATGATCAAAATCCAATACATTTGGCAATTGGTTCCTATTTATGATGGTTGCAGGGTCCTGTTGTAATAATGTAATAATCTTTTGCGACCTACTGACAAGCAAAGTCAATGGGGAAGCCAGATTTATTTAACAACTGCGTTAAGAACTTAACAAACGCAGTGATTCCCTTAAACAAATATGTCAGGAAAGATAAAAAAATGGGGCAAAATTCACTTCACGAATGCCTCACTTAGCAACGTAAATTTTGTGGCTCCATTGTGGTTGTAAGTGGAGGATGACTTTATTGCCTTTATACAATTTTATTATTTTTATTTGCTTTGGGCAAGTTCACAAATTGGATAAGTGATTGAGAAATAAGTAAATTCTTATCTTAAATGTGCAAATATTTTCTTTTCATTCCCAAAACCATCTTTAGGGTTTTCAGGCCTAAATTGACCACAACACCTCCCCCGCCCCTTCCCTCTGGCCTTACCGGTATGAGACCTGAGGTGAACGGTGAGCTGGCTGGAATTGCGGCTGGCGTAAGGACAGATCTGGCATTTGAAAGGGCGCTCGTCGGAATGGATGCGCTGGTGCTTGTTTAAGCTGCTGCTCTCGGCGGCTGCGTAGTCACAGTGCTTGCACTTATAAGGTTTCACGCCACTGTGGGAGCGCAT
This sequence comes from Myanophis thanlyinensis, assembly GCA_017656035.1. NCBI lineage: Eukaryota > Metazoa > Chordata > Lepidosauria > Squamata > Homalopsidae > Myanophis > Myanophis thanlyinensis. The sequence continues at coordinate 512 of JAEANM010025178.1, read as the reverse complement.
GTGCATTTTCAGCTTGTCTTTTCGACTGAAACTCTTGCCGCAAATGTCACATTTATGGGGTTTGTCACCTGAAGAAGGGAAAGAAATGTAAAGCATCCTGTTTCCGAGGGGAAGGAATTCTTATTTTTCAAGATGAAGTGGAAATTATCATTCAAAGTTTTTTTTTTTTCAGTCATGCTGTTTACCTTCCCTTAGAAAATGAGGGATATCTACAGATAAAGATAATCCCCATCTTCAAATAGGTGCAGTAATTTGATTTGGTCTGAGATAAATTTATTATTATTATTCCTAATGTCTACTAATGCTCATGTCACCAAATGACTATAAAAATGTGCAGCAGATCAGAAAATAACCCTCCCTTATCACTGTTCAGCCCCCACCCACCCCCATCTCAGCCCCAGATTACGAATGTTTTGCTGTAAAAGGACACTGTTAGGAATGTAAAACTAACTATTGTTGGGTAGACAATATATAAACTAAGGGTTGTTACTTTACCTTTAAGTGTAGTATAA
>JAEANM010025177.1:0-10993 GCA_017656035.1 Myanophis thanlyinensis | reverse complement strand
AACCAATAACTATTAATTACACATTTTGATTTTGCTTTAACTAGAAACCATGTCGAACCAAATCTCTTAATATCTTTTAACTTTAAATCTCTCCAATGTCTATCTTCACCTTTAAATATTTTTACCACCGTTCGAATACCGTAGGCCCAATAATAAGTAATTTAGGGATTCCCAATCCACATTCCTTTGGCTTAAAAACATTTGTTTACCTTTTAGTGGCTTCTTCAAGGTCGCTGGCTTCGTAAAATGAGACACGATCCTTGCTCCTTTCCCTGGTTGCGCGGTAGGGGACACCCACGTCCTGCCCATCAGCACCAGAATTCTGGCCAGGCACAAGCTAGTACTTCTTCTCAAAGTGATGCTCCAGAGCGTGGTAAGAATTAAAAGTTGCAATAACAGGAGGCTTTAAATGCAAAATAAATTAGCAAATTCTGATACCTGTCAAATTGTTTCCTTACAAATGCTGCTTATATAAAAGTTCTACATCTTTAAAAGTATCTTAAAATTGTGTATCTAATTTTTATACATGCATTCCCCTCCCCTCCCCTCCCCAATTGATAAACTCAAAAAATTCTTATCTTGAATGATTCTTATATATGTATTATTTATATTTTTGCTTTATAAAAGAAACCACTAACAATGAAGCTCAAGATTCTAGTGTCAACTTCCTGAAGAACGTTGGAGAAAGTGTTGCTGCATTCCTGGGTCCACTTGGTAAACAATTCCTTTCACTGTATATTTCTATTTTTAACTGCCCATTTTACCACAAGGTAATTCTGGGAGGCTTAAAATATTAAATATTGGTTTTCATGTCCCTCTTGTGGACTTCCCAGAAACCAAACTTTTTATTGATTTGGCCCACCCAAATAATTTCACTGAAAAATATAGAATACTATGGGCGAATTATGTAAGATATCAGTAGTGTGTTAATATATTATCAACTATGATCATATCCTTTGAATGTTATCATTAATAAATTAACAGTGATTAAGCATACTGTGACAATGTAATGAATAATATATAAACACTTGAAACTCTCATGGATTAATGTGTAAAATGAGAATAAGTTGACACTCATGCATCAAGTACTAGAGAATATGATGTAACATCCAGTTGATGTAATCTAGTTACTCATTTTTATGTTCTCCCAAATGATGGTTTATTTGGAAATGTGTTGCCTATGAAGCAGGAGGTGGATGACAAAAGAATTAATATCTAATTCTGACACAAAATATGATAGGATTAGAGTAATGAACCCATAGCCAGAAAATTAGTTATGCCCTTGAATATACTGCAATATGTCATTAACATAACCCGTGTCAACTGCTTTTTTAGGTATTGAAGTGGATATTGATGTAGAACACGAGGGTCAAAGAAGCAAAGTATCACCTGCACAACCTAGTTCTGAGAAGAGCTGCTCCAAACCTAGCAGTCCTACCGAGCAGACCAAACCAGAAGCAAATTCTGAAAATAATCCAGACATAAGTGATGTTCTTGCAAACCAAATGCAGGAGATGATAGTCTGTTCTCCCCCTGCACAGATGGAAGAGGAGAATATTTTGTCACAGGTACAAGAAATGTCAGCTTTGCACACATAAAGATATGTTAATTGGTGCTCCCAAGAATGCTGAAGCTTTTGGGATATGATAAACTTTTTAAGATGCAAGAGAAAAGTAACTTGTTAATACTTATTAGCAATAAAACACACTTTATTATCTTTAATCTGAAGCTTATTCATACTAGACCTGAACGGCCCTCAGACGGGCATGGAGTGAAGTGGAATTGAATATCCAAGTTCTCTGGAAAACTTCTTACCTGAATTGCAAAAAAAGTTCTTGTCCTTAGGTTCTGGGAAAAATTATATTTCTGCATATGTTGTGGATGTACTATCTGTTGCAATATAGATATAGAGGTAGTCTGCTGCTTTTAAATAATTAGTAAAAAGCAAATTACCATCTACTTTCTAGATGCAGTTGTAAATATAGCTAGTAAAAGTTGCCTTGCTAACATGTATTTGTATATTCCAGGAACGAAGTGAATCCAGTGGTAGTTCAGGAGGAGATGAGGACTGGACCCATTTATCTTCAAAGGAAGTAGATCCTTCAACTGGTGAATTGCAGTCCTTACAAATGTTAGAGGAAGACAGCCCAAGATCTCTAAACCCCATTGAAGCTCCCACTAATGTTGGACCAACAGGCTTGCGAGAAGCTGCAATGTACCCTCATCTTCCACCCGGTAATAAGAACTAGGCAGGCTCCAAAACTTTTATATAAATTATTGTGTCCTAATAAGCTTGGATACAAACTAAATTTTAATATTTCTGTAAAAATACTATTAAAGCATTGGTAGAACTGTAGCAGCATCATATTTTTAGGCTTGCACAAAAGTTCAAAAATAGCTATGCTACTTTAGTGAAGAGCCAATGTGCTGTGCATGAAATCCTCTGTCCAAATGGTAGTCTGACTTATAGAAAGGTCTAACGCAGACATGGGCAAACTACAGCCTGCGGGCCACATCCGGCCCGTTGGGCTTTTTAATCCGACCTGCTGAACTAGTTACTAGCAGGAACCCTGCAGTTTCGAGGAAGACCCAGTTCAGCGAATGGAGAGCCCAGAAAAGCAGATTTTCGCTGGGTTGACAACCGTCACAAACTAGAAGGCACGGTGGAGGCGGGGCTTGCTGCTCCTTCTTAAATTTGGAAAACATTTTTTCCAATAAACTAAGCACAATGGTGTTTTGCTGCCTGTTAAAGGCCAAATCTTTTCATGTAATGGGTTTTTAAATTTAATTTATATTAGTTCACACAAACACACCATTCTCCTATTCTGGCCCTGCCCCTCTATCAAATTTTAAAAGTCAAAAAGTTTGCCCACCCCTGGTCTAACGTGATGTCTACCTTTATGAGTCACAACATCTTTATAGGTCACCTGGCACTTTTATTGCCTAAGTTATTATTGAATGGTAATTCAAGTATCTTTTAGCTAGAAAATCAATTTAGGAATATTTGAAAGACCTACTTTCAATCTGAAATTTTAATTTATATGGCTGATTATAATCTGATTCATTTTCAGCTTTGCATTTTGTATAAATCAGTCCCCATTATGATTATTAGATTTAAATGAAATGAAGGATTGTTCTATAAAATGACTTTTTAAAAAATGACTTCATATTAGCAATAATTGTTAAATTTAATTAAATTCAAGTGTGAAATTGCAAATTTTAGGTATGTGATTACAATTTTTATGGTCCAGTGAATGTGACATGTTGAAATTCAACCTGTTTACAGAAGCAGATCCTCGTCTGATTGAATCCTTGTCCCAGATGCTCTCAATGGGATTCTCTGATACGGGAGGCTGGTTGACTCACCTGTTGCATTCCAAGAACTATGACATTGGGGCAGCCCTGGACACTATCCAGTATGCCAAGCAACCTCCTGCTTCCAAATAGCTCTTGTATAACTTGTACTTCTTAACACACATTGTTAAAGGCTCTTTTTATACTTTCCTCCTCTCTGTAATGATCTGATTGTAATTCTATATTCATAGATAACATCATAATCATGCTAACTTTCCAGATTTAGTTCTTTCTTATGCATGGGGTAAGGGTTAATATTTACATAAGAAATAGAACTAATTTAAAGTTATGACAAGTGGTCTTTTACCTTCAAGTTGTGGCAATGGCAGTCAGGACAAGGATATTTTGCTTTCACATTGGTGAAACTTCCATGTTTAGTCACCATCATGGAGCCATGTGATCGTTAGAAATCTTTATTTTAATGCTTCTGTATTGAATTTATTACAAATTTGTTTAATTAGAGGTATATCAATTTATTAAAGAAAGTAGACACCAGTAATATTAGCTTTTCTAAGCTATCACTTGTTCCAAGATTTGATTTTTGTAAAAGCCTTTGAAATGCTTTCCATGCCTCTTTATCAATAGTGGTCCCATTAACAATACAGCATAGCTTGAGAGATCATTAAAGCCTTCTGTGCCATGCCTAAAACAATATGACTGGAATACAATGTACTTTATTATTCAACATTGAAGTGTCTGATTTTAAATGCAGGGCATATTGCTATTTTAAACCATCTCAGTGGAAAAATCAGCAAATCTCACTGTAGAGCCTTAAATATCATCATCAAAATCCTCTCCTGTGGAAAAAAGGTTTCCATAAAGGTTCGATTTAACAGGAGCACAAGGCCTTGAAGAAGTGGTAAATTCTGCAGGTTGTGCCTTATGTTGACAAGCAGCTACACCTGTGGAGTATTTGCTGCTTTTCCCAAGGTGATCAGAGCTGGAGACCTCTTTTGCTCCGTTAAAGCAGGTTAATACATTCAGTTGTGGTTTGAGATGCCAGTTACCACATCCAGCACTAGAAGTGGTGGCTCTTTCATCACTTGTGCCTGCAGGTGTTTTGTCTGATGTCCTTTGCCTTCCACCTGTCATGTCAATATTATAACTCTTGTCAGATAAAAGGAATTTATTCCATTTTGAAAGTCCAGTTACTTTTGATTCTGGCTGTTGATTATTTCTTTGTAGCACATGGTCTTCAGTCACAGGAACTGTACTGTCACATAAATCATATTTGCAGCTTTTTACATTAACCATGGCTGAGTGTCTCCTATCCTAAAATAAAAAACAAAAATTGCAACAATAATTCTTAAATGCTAAAAGGAGAAACCATCCGATTGATAGTTATCTTTATAGTTCCCAGAGCTTTCTTATTCTATAGCCATTTCACTTCTGTGATGATGATTGCAGTTTGAACTATAAGGATGGTGTTAATACCATAATAACACTCTAGAATTGTCAGGCCTGTCAGTCATTGATTAATGAAAAATACAATTCTCCCACAAATTAACATTTCAACTGGGAAAGCTCAACATTAATTACAAAATGGGAAAGGAGTTACATAGTAGAATAGGGGTCCATAATCCCGAAGCTGCAGTCCACTACTGGCCCATGGCCTGTTCGGAACTAGGTTGTGGAAGCAACAGGAAAGCACGTGCAGCTCCAATTATGCAAGTGAGGATGACTGCATGTGTGCATGAGTGGTGGGTACACAAATGAAACTTTAGGCTAAATATCGTAAATACTGTACACGACTCTGGAAGGTTCCCAGTGTTAAAACAATTTGTTATGTTTGTAATATACAAATATTTAAAAACACAACACCAAAGAATAGTTAACAAACCCCTCAACACAGCCAAGAAACAGGCTTGGTCTCACACCTAAGTTCTCAGCTCAGACCCAGACTGAGGTCTTCAAAACCTTACAAAAGGGCAGCAGGGTAGGGCCCAACCTAATCTAATAATTTAAGGGGCAGGCACTGTGGTCCTTCAGGGCCCTGCCAATCAACACTTCTTTGCTGACAGAACCCACAACATGCATTTCCTGCTGGACCAGACAGATAGAAACAATAGGGAAGGAGATGGTTTTGTAAATAAACCTAGCCCTTAGTCATGAAGGACTTTCAAAGTAACTACCAGCACCTTGAATTGCACACTGAAGCAAAGTGGTAATCAATACACCATGTGAAGCTGTGGTGCCACACTTGCTGAAAAAGTGGCACCATTAGTTGTCCATTCTTCTGCATTCTGTATTAGCTGAGGTTTCCAAATGATCTTTGGGACCTGACCCATATAGATCATGTTGCATTAGTCAAATTTTCATGAGGGCATAAGGGACTGTGATCAGGCCCTCCGTCCAAGAATAGATGCAACTAACATTTCTTTACTATTTGTAGGATTTAGCCTCCAAGTCCATAATCATCTTCATTACTCTTTTGCATTCTTTGCAGTTCCTCAACATCATTTTTGTGTTGTGACCAGATCTGGACATATTTCCAGGTGTGGTGAGACCAGTGCAACATAGAACAGTATTACCACTTTCAGTGATCTTGACAACATACCTCTATTATTGAAGCCCAATACAGTATTGGCCTATGGCACATTGCTGGCTCAGGCTTAATCTATGATCAACCAATACACCCAAATCATTCTCACAAGTACTCTTGGCAAGTCAGGTACTCTCTAGCTTGTCTCTGCTTAGAGGGCAAACCAACCCACACTTGGATATTGTTCACACAACAGCTGTTAGATTTAGCATGAGATTCACTGTCACTGTCCCTTCCTGAGCGTGTGAAATTTGCTGAGCACCTACATCTTTGTTATGCCCAATCTTAACTAATGCCATATGTGAAACTTTCCTTGAAAAATACTCAGAAATTGTACTTGGTACATCACGTAGCAGCTACGGTACAAATTGGTGCAAAGTACAGGGATTCTATGATGCCTGTCTTAAAAGTTTTAAACTGATTGTCAACTGGGCACTTGCTATTGTAGGTGGCTGAGAATTCAATTATCCAAGGGATCTTGTTACAAATCACTCTAAACCTGTTAATAACAGCAGCAGAGCTCTGCTTGAAGAAATCAATACTTTGAAAAGCTTGTCTTTCTCACAATGGGAGAGGAAATGCTCTTGCTTTGTTCTCAGGCTGTAGAACCTACTCACTTAGAAGCTGCTATTGGTCCTGTTTTCTTAGCATTTAGCAAATCCACAAAGGCACTTTTCTTTTGACAATTCTTTAATGATTAAACTACTTATTTGATGATTTTTTTTAAAAAAAAACTTGCATTGTTTAAATATTGTAACCATCTTGATTGCGCAAGGAAATAACAAAAAAGAAATCAAATCATGATTTTACTTGATTTAAGTTTTTGATTTTATTCTGTGTAATTATGCTATTTCTAAATCAAAAATCCTACCTGCCAGCCTGTTTTTTCTTTGATATTAACAGCCATATTCTCATCACCTGTTTGTCCCGATTCTTCTTTATACCTAGATGTAGATTACATTTAACTACTATATGTAACTGTATCTTTATATACATATGGAAAAAAGCAAGCTGTCAAATCAGGAATAACTGACATTTAAGTGTACAAACAGGAAAAATGTGCACTGTACATGCAAAATACCTATAATCTTAAATTTTGGTAAGGGAATAAAGGAAATCTATTGATCCTTGTAATGAGAAGTTTAAGTGATATGCATAAATGCTGTCAAGCAAAAGTAAATTTGCACCAAATGACAATGACACGAAACTTACCACACAGAGAATAACATGTATACAAATAGAGATAACATTTGCATGATTATGTCATGTGTATTATATATCTCATCCCCTAGAACAGGGGTCCCCAACCTCCGGGCTGCAGCACACTACCAGGCTTTGGCCTATTCGCAACTGGGCTGAGTTTGTGTGCATACACATGCGCCAGCCCACCACTCACACGAGTTGAGCTGCGTATGTGTGCTGGCCCACTACTTGCATGGCCCGGTTCCTCTCTTCCTTCCCCAGCTGGGCCAAGCCGCAAAAGTTGGAGACTGCTGCCCTAGAACACCTGTGAGCATAAATACAGAAAACAGAGCAATCTAAATGTTAATTCCATACCTAAGTTTGCTTACAGGTGTGTGATCTTGTTCTCCTTGCAGCAAGTTTAGCTTCTGCACATGGTGTCTGCAATCAGCTCCGGAGCCCTGGCCAAAAACCTAAATAGGTTGAAATCCCATTAAAATACTATTTTCTTTCAATTCTTGAATGCTAAACTGAAAATTAAAGAACATAATGCTACCTGAATAGAACTGTTCCAAGCACACGAGGAAGGAAAACAAGTCTTGTATTATATTTTGATATATGCATATCTATATATTATTAAAAATCTTGTGTCTGGAAACTTTAATTGGGTCAAGTGGTGCTTCAGAGGGCAAAGCCTTTACAACCCAGGTAACCTGAGACATGCTAACTTATAGAGTGCTGGGACCCCTGACTCCCAAGGGAATTAAACATGGGGAAGTTGGGGTTATTTTAGTGCTGCCAAGTGCTGTTTCTTCAATGCTGCTGCTGCTGCACATAGTCAACTGAGATCATGTCATTTTTCATGTTCAACATTCCCTGACAGCTTCCTGTAAATTTATGGAAAGGCCAATCCATGTGTGCTCACACCACTCTCTCGCTCATTCTCCTGCCCAACAGCAGCCACTTACCTGCCTGCTGAGGAGGGAGGGAGGAAGAATGGAAGAGAGGAAGATTTCCAGCACTTATTACCAGCTTTCCACAAGAAAACCCAGTGGAAAGCCAACAGGAAGTCACTCCTGTTCCCATTGATATATTTTCCCTATCCTTAGTCGTTCTGTTTCTTTATTTAGATAAGAAAATATCTCTGAAATGTTGACATTAGAAAGCTTATATTACAAAGTTCAGTTTACCATTTCATAGCTGGATAAAACATATTAGCTAGCCACTTTTTGCCATATTCACCCTGTAATGTTAATGCTTTGTTATGCTGTGCTATGCTGTACTATGTTGTACTGCACTGTATTTATACTACAGCACATATAATTGAATGTATATCTTGCCTTTTTCATTGAGCAAGTATACCTGATAGTTAACAATAATTAAATTACAACATGTTTTAAAAAGCAAGTTAAGTTCTAAGTGAGTCTGAAGCGAAAGACAAAATTAAAAGAGGTTCATGTATTCTAATATCAAGAATGTGGGGCCAAACATAATTTCCACAGGATATCAGAACATCAAAATGTGGCAGCAGGGGCACCTTCAAAAGAGCTCCCTGCCACATTTTAACACAACAGGAAAGATGGTCCCTCAGCTAGTTAGATTCTAAATTCTTCAGTATTCCAAAAGTTAAAATCAGCACCTTAAATTGTTTCCTATTAGAATGATGAATCTAGAATAAATCTTTCAGTACACATATCTATATTTGGGCCAGTAGTAGCATAGCTGCCCTATTTGTTGCACTCTTTACACTTTTTCATGTATTAACGGTGTTTTCTGAAGACATGTGTATAAGAAAGAAAGAAAAAAGAAAACATTAAACTTTAATGCTTGCATTATTGAGAATTTTGCAAGATGACAAAGCTTTATTTAGTATTAGAAATCTAATACATGTAAAATCAGAAATAACTTCTGTGAATTTCAGTGAGACTTACCCACAGGTAATTAGGTAGAGAATTGAAGACTGATGTTAAATAAGAGTTCTGTTGTCGAAAAGCTACCCAACTAATAGTATTAACTTTAATAAAGAAACATGGGCTGGGTTACGTACCCTTAGAATAGACTGCTTTTCATCACATATTTTACAGTTCCATTTTTTGCTTTTTTTAACCTAAAAAAGAATTTTAAGTACAATTACTATATTTGTATTAATAGTTAAGTCAGTCAGAGTCACTGTTCAGATTGTGTTCAGAATTTCCAAAGACAAACTTTCATTGAATTTACATATGGACACAAAAATGGTTTTCTCCCAAACAGCTCTATATTGACAATTTAGTGACTACTCTTGACCTGTAAGATATAATTCTGTGCATCATAATTCGTCTAAATTATGCAAATTAAATATACTTATTTAGCTAATATAATTTATGCTAAAGTTAAAATTGTCATGTGCAACAGAAATGTTAATGCAAAATTTATATGCACCTCTTTAAAATGTAACTGTTCACCAGAAAAGTTACTTTTTAAATTTTTGGCTAAAACTGTACCAACTGTTACCATAGATGCCTTCATCATAGAATTTTTAACTGTTTTTTGTTTTAAATATATGTGTTTTTAGAGGGGATTTATATGTATTATTACTTTAAACATTTCTTTCAACATACTATTAATGTTTAAATTTTTCCACACTTTCAGATCCTTTTTAACAATGTCTGTTTGAAATTCCTAATTTTCTTCTTAGTTTTAAGTATCGGTATGCAGTGAAAATACAGAGTAAATTCAGTAATCTTCTCTATAATTTAAATCTGTTGTAAATATATAATGAAATGGGATCAACTTCTGTCTGTAGTATTGGCACTACACAGCATAACTCAACAGGCAGCTTGGTTGATCTTCTTGGAAGGGTCAGATTTAGTTAACACTTGAATAAGAGACCACCAAGAAATCTCAGAAGGTGTTGACAACATTTCCATACTGGTAGGAAAATTGCATAGACCTCTCTGTGAGTTCAACAACTCAGAAATTTCAACTTTATATAGGATGTTGTATGTGCAATCTGGAAAATATGCTGTTCATTTTTCATGTAGTCATTTTTCAATTAGATTCAATTAGAATCATGAGATTCAACCAAAGTACCTTATACAGGGTGTCCCAAAATAAATGAAACCCATTAATTTGATTACGATTTATTACTAAAACAAAATATGTTAAAAAATTTAACATTTTCTGTGAGCTCATATAATAACAAATGAGTACTGAAAGTTTTGGGCCTTTAGCTAAATTTTAAAGTTTATTTAAATACATGCTCCAAGTGACCACCATTCCGTCTCAGACATTCTTGAAGGCAGCGAGCAAAGTTATCAATCACTCTGTTACATTCTTCTCTTTTTTATTGCACAAATGTTCTGCGTAATGGCCAATTTCAATTCAGCAATAGTTTGAGGATTATTCTGATAAACTTGGTCTTTTAACAAGCCCCACAGATAGAAGTCTGGGGGGATTCAAGTCAGGCAAATGTGACAACCATTCTGGATCACGCCGCCTGCTAATCAAACGATCAGGGAATCGTTGGTCCAGCCACTCTAATGTGATATTGGCTGTATGTGGAGTAGCACCTCCATCCTGTTGGAACCACTGCATATTTCGATTTATTCCCTGCTGTGATTCAAGGTCCATCCAGAACTTAAGCACCTCAATATAGCGCTCTTTGGTGACAGTAAGTGCTTTTTCATTTTCATCCTCAAACCAGTATGGTCCGATAGTGCCGTGTTTTGATATGGCCACCCATGCTGTGCATTTCAGAGTATAGTGGCCTCTGAAGCACCTTCTCTGGTGCTTTTGTATCCCAGAATACATTATTCTTGCTGTTTACATGCCCAGAAAGCATGAAGTGAGCCTCATCGCTGAACCATACATGGTTAAGGAAATCAGGGTCATCTTCAATCGTGTTTTGAAACCAGTGGCACATCTCAACACGTT
>JAEANM010025176.1:0-10994 GCA_017656035.1 Myanophis thanlyinensis | reverse complement strand
CATCTCTCCATCCTTATCGCCACTAAGTACGTCCTAATATGGGATCGTAAAAGTGTTCGGTCAGACTCAGAGTGGCTTGCCCTCCAACGTCTCTCTAGGCCTCTTTTTTGGCATTTCATTTCCCTAAGCTTCTTGGAGAATCAGGGAGCCAGCTGGGATTGACGCCGGGTCAGAGGCCGCAAGGGCACGACCCGATCAAGAGCCCCAGACGCTACCCTCTCCCAGGTGGTGACCAAGTCTCTGACTAGAAAAGATAAGGATTCTTTCCCCTCACCTTGAGTTCTGAAAGTTTTGAAAATCTGGCTTTGGTTGCAGGTTGTATTGAGTTGATATTTACTATTGGTTCAATTAACATTGTTTTGTTTTTGATGTCTTTTTTTTTTAAATTTAATTTGACTGTCCACATAATTCAATGTTTTTAGATGTTTGCAGTAGTGGAATTCAATTTTTTTTTACTACCAGTTCTGTCGGTGTGGCTTGGTGGGCATGGCTGGGTGGTCATGTGACTGAGTGGACAGTTTCTGTAAGCAAGGCAATAAAGATAAACAACACTAGAATGTGTTTTTCTGCCTTCCTTACAGGATTACAGGATTAACTCTGTAAAGTGGAAAAAAACAAAAGGAGATTTCTTCTAACAACTGGTTCTTTGAACTGCTTAGAAAATTTATTACCGGTTCTAGCAAACCTGCTAGAACCTGCTGAATTTCACCTCTAATGTTTTATGTTTTCACTAGTTTTGTATGCCCAAAATTGACTGGATTTGAATGGTCAATAAATATAAAGAAACAGTAAGTTGAGTAAAGGTGATAGATATCATAATTTACATTGAAAACATTACTATATAGACCAAGTGTACAGTCAGAAGAAACCAAATCCCCTTGGAATATAGGATTCAATTGTTTAGTTTAAAATAGCCTCATGTCCTATCCAGACTTAGTATCAAATCTGTAGCCAGATTGTGTTTGGCTTAATAAGTCTAAGGGCTGAAACTTGTGAGGTGGGAAATGATGCCAGCTGGAATCATTGTGTAAACACAGAGCAGATGTCAACCTTCAAAGCTAGGAAAAGTGGATAAGAATTTGTTGATGTGAAAGAGAAGGGACCTAGGATTTAAACTTTGACTTTGATTTACAAAGGAATAAATAGTTTCATTCCTATGCGCTACAGAAGACCTAAGTATGTTATGGCCCCCAGGGCCACATCTGGCCCTTTGGCTGTCAGGACCACGTGAAACTAGTTGAAAATTAGAAATCAAATGTAAATAATACCTAACATTGTATTCTTTCCAGAAGCAGCTAATCAAAAGCATATATTGTAATTTACTGCTTTTTATAAAGCAATAAAATTAATGTTGAGCAGAAATGAATTGATATTGGATCAATTCATGTTTCCCATTTGGTCACTGGGGAAAATTAATTTCCCTCCCCATTCTACAGAATGATAATCTTCTTTGCATGTATAAGCTTTGTAACGTATATATCCATATTGTGTTCTTGAAACTTCTCACATTAGCTATTGATTCAGGATTGAGTTTCTGGAGAAGCATTTATTATTGGATCCTGTATGAAATCTGCCATAGGTCAGCTGGCACACACCTGCCTTTAGTAACTAATGTGTGTCCTTGCAGGTGCTTCTAAAACAAAGATGATTCATCAAGATGATTCAGAGTTCCAAATGATACTTAGTTGTGATTTTCTTACCCATAGTTTGTTACGGAAGCCAGAAAATGTTGTGCAAGAAGCCACAGATTGGTTGCCGTAAAGCATCCAATGATTTAGGGCATAGTGTGAAACCAGCCCCCAAATATGGAATGAATTAGGAAAAGATTTCTACTACATACAGCAAACGTTGTATCTTCTTATAGAGCTATGCTTTGTGTCTGACGTACTTAAAATGAGCAATATCTTGCTAGTAATAGATCTGTGTGGGCTATGCATTGAATTCCCCACTCCCAGTATGATCACAGCCAAAAGAAAAGTATTAAGATCCATTTTAGGTCAGGACTCCAATTTGACTTTATCACCAAGCAACACCTCAGACATAAGTAAGCTGTCAAGATTGTAGAGACAGAGAAAGTTGAGGGGGAATGTGAGGGAAAGAAAGAAATACAATCATAAAATTCTTGATTGATAATTTAAGCAACTTATAATAATGCAACTGCTTCTTTTCTGAGCAAATTAACAACAAAGGGGGTGAACAGCATATTATCTTACGTATTTCTATTCATATTGTGAGAACTGCTTATTTTATTTCTGGAGGGACATACACATTTTCATATAACCTTCATTATGATTCTTCTAATTAACCAATGTGCTTTACAATCAAGTATCAGGCTGTCACCAAAATCAACACTTTTCAGTTATTAATAGATTAGGGAAAAACATTAATTCCTCCCTCCCCCAAGTTTCATTTCATTTGATCTCATTACTTCATGAGCCAGATGGTTACAGGGCTAGATCTGTCAACAGTTATTGGGAAGAAGAATACATTAACACACACACACAAAACACCCAAATGAAGCATGAGCAGCATTTTTAAAAAAAAAGTTTTTTTTTTAAATTGACTGAATTCAGCTCATGCTGTTTAGAAATCCCAATCAAGCACACCAAGCTAAGCTGCTGAAAAACGAGCAATTGTGAATGGTCTAATTTTAATATATTTTCTCACCATGGTATCTTGGTATTCTTACTATCTCCTCCTCCATAATTACAACAATGTATGGCTCCAGCTGGGAATACGTTCACTGAAGTGATCCTCTAATTTCTCTTTCAAAAATGTTCCTTCACTGTATCATCTTTCTTCAATTGGCAAACATGATGCCAACTTATCAAAAGTTCACATTTGTACCAGGACAGAGGAACCTGCCTTATACCACACTGGAATATTTGTTTCTCATTATTATGATACCCAAGCCTATTAGATCTGGGCAGCAAGAATTCAAGCTGCCACTAGATGACATCAAAGAAAGCCAAAACAAACAAACAAACCCTTAATTTTTGCTGCCATCTAGCTAGTCTTCCTATTTTTCACCCACAACTGCAAAATCTAACAGTATCATCAGCGCTGATTAGTAGTAAGTCCCCTGGGTTTCATGCTAATGTTTTTTTGAGTCTATCTGAAAAAAGGATATTGTTAAACATCAAATACATTGAAAGCCAGCATATGATCCTGCAAGATTCTTACATTTTTTATACGTGATATTAAAAACATTCTCCTTCTGTTCCAAATTTAATTCCTGCAGGCTCTTCACTTAAAGGAGCAGATTAGATGGAAGACCAAGGGAAATCGGCACTATTTGAGTGAAGGGAACAATACTGGATAATGATATAAAGCAGCTTCCCTTCTTATATTGGCTTGATACCATTGTTTTCCTTTTGCATCTGGAGTTTCTGCTAGGATATATGAGTTTTTTATGTTGTGTGACTCCAGCCTTTAGTTAACTGCAAACTGAATCACAGCTATACAGTTCAACTGAGTAATAAACTATAATATGATTGGGAGAAGAAACTGGAGAGGGCAGTATCATTACACATCTCTTTTTAAACCCAGTTTAACAAGTTGCTCTCAAGAAGATATTTATTCCAGCTGTCAAAATCCTGTTGTTGAAATGATGGCGATCAAATCTCTTTTAGATCCTAATCTTCACATTCTTGCCTGAAGGATTTGAAATACTAATATTGATCATATCTCTTCTCTTGTCAGCAAAGTGATTTTTTTTATGTTGATTATTTGTTCCAAAGCCATAGTGCATTTTGTTTATTACGGTATCAACACTTATTAGCATGAAACAAATATCAAGAACCAGGAAACAGTTGTGAATCATGTCACTATATGACATGTAAATAGTAGCAAGACAAAACATATTTTAATAGCTAACATAAAAAAG
The DNA here is from genome assembly GCA_017656035.1 of Myanophis thanlyinensis. Taxonomy (NCBI): domain Eukaryota; kingdom Metazoa; phylum Chordata; class Lepidosauria; order Squamata; family Homalopsidae; genus Myanophis; species Myanophis thanlyinensis. Next base: position 7,108 of record JAEANM010025176.1, on the reverse strand, counting down.
CATATATAATGATTTTCAAATTCACAAACATCCTCTATGGTGTAGAGCAGGGGTGGGCAATTATGGCTCCTTCATGACTCGTGGACTTCAACTCCCAGAATTCCTGAGCCAGCCATGCTGTCCACGAGTCATGAGGAGCCGTAATTGCCCACCTCTGGTGTAGAGGATGGAATACTGAATCAAAACATGTAAGCAAGCTGGAAACATGCACAGAGCCATGGCCAAATGTCTGTCTATTAAAAGTCTGCAGTAATCTGGAATGAAAGAGATTCATGGATCCATAGCATTAATGAAGCACCCATTCTGTAGCTGTCTTTTTTCTTGGACTCACACATATCCAAGCAAAAGAGAAATTTGATGTAAGTTAATGCTGATTGTCACCCTATGCATGCCCTGGAGCGCCTTCTCCCCTCTAATCTGGATCACTGCACAATCCTATTACTATCAGCATAACTTACTTCCCAGAGCTAAAGTAAACATCATGTGGATTATTTTTGGTTTATGAAGTGTAAAGTTAGTCATTACAGCTTGTGGTTATTTCTCAACTTATTCAACATCGTGTGTTCAATAAACCATGATTTTAAAAGCTTGCAGTTTAGTGTTACAATTAGCGATCACACCTGTGCTTTAAAGCATTAGGAAGAGTTGTTACCAAAAGTTTATTAGGATTGCAGTGCATGGAAAGAGATGTTTAATTCCATAAAAAATATCTGCTAAAGCCTAGATAGAAAGTTCCAAGCTGGTGTTAATGGAAGTTATTTTTCAAGTATCAATAAAATCTTGGGAGCAGGGGAGTATTTTAATCAAATTCAATTCCAACATCTATATTGGAGATGATAGTAAGAATGCTATCTTGCTGGGGACATCATAGATTTTACAAATGGTCTTTGTCTCCAGTTTTAGACAAATTACTAGGAATGTGTGTGGAAGGTATATAATGTCACAAATAATTTTAATGTAAAGAAATCATTTTCTTAAGTTTTTGGATGGCATCTTTTGCAATGGCATCTTCTCAAACATGCAACCAATAGAACATCAGTTCAAGGAAGACTTTTCAAATAACCAATGCAATGACCTTGAAGTCACCAATCTGGCATGTAAAGACTAAATACAATGCATATTAATAAAACACATTCAGAACCATAAACGGTTCACAGCAGTTTTAAAAAGATATAAATTTATAAAGATATATATTTATATATCTTTTATTCTTCTTTTTAGGAAAGTGAACATATACAAGGATAGCTATCATTTCTTGCAATTTTTGAAATGCACCTGAATGCAACAGCTATGAATCATTCTATAAACTAATTAATCAGTGTTCTATATACTGACTGTAGCCTAACTCATTTTTCCTTTTTGCTAATGCTGATTCAAAGCTTGTATTCCTACAGTTCCAATTTTACAGATAATTACTACTTTCCTTATTTGCCAATTCTCATCACTGCTATCCTTCTAATATCTTGGATGTTCCCTTCTTCTGTGCTTATTAAAGGAAAACAGGGTCATGTTTGGGAAATAGTAATTGCTTCCTTCCCAAAGAGAATCAATAGTGACCTATTCCTTTCTATGATTATTTATAGCTGTGCTCAACAGTGGACATTGTTGAATGTTACAGCCATTGTATAATATTTTCTCTTAAAGCCAGAATGTTGATCTTTGAGTACAATTTCTCTTATGATTTTATAGTATCCATCCCTTTATAGAAACATTATAATGCCATCTCTAGATGGACCAAAATAAATAAACAAATACATAGCAGGACTTTAGGATATTTTTGAAAGATTATCAATAAAGTAAACAATTCTAGAAGTACAGTAAATAATTGAAACTCGTGATGGACCATCATTATATGTCTATTCAAAGTTCAAAATCAAACTGGCAAAGAGTATTCCTCTTTCTGATTCTTCAAACCACTGTCCCATCCCACCAAAGTTGCCATTTGCCTCAAAAGAATAAAAGCCATAATAACCTTTCTTTTGGTTCCAGTATTAAAAAAAATAATTCATTAATAGCAGGGCTCCACATTTTGAAAATTATTTGAGGAGATGGTCTGGAACATATCTGCATACTTTAAAGTAGCAATGTATTTTTTTTTTCAGGCTTTCACATATGTTTGGGGTTTCTTTAATGATATGCATTAAATATATGACTACTTTAATGAATTGACTCATTAAAGCAATTGCATTCTTTTTTTGAAACTCTCCCCCATGTGAAAATTTTAATGATGTGATGCTGCTCAGAAGGACTTCTTCCTATTTGTTTTTTAAGTACTGCCCAAACAGAATTGTACAAATTGTACACAGTCATTTTAAGAATCAAGTAAGGCACGCAATGTTGCCCCCACAACTTTAGACTCTCTGATCTTGGGACTTATAAAACTTTATTAATATTAGTTCATATATAATAAGTACTTCCAAAGAATACTAATGTGGCAAGTGGATTGTGAATAACCATTCAAAGATTATGATATATATGTATAACCTCTTAATCTTTGCCTATAATTACTTGGAAAATTTAAAGGAATATATAAAACTGGTCTACTTGTTTTAAAGAATCGTTTTCTCTGTTTATCTGACTTCTGCGATTAATTGGACAGTTTTTATAAAAATGGCTTTTTCATTGGTTGTGCCTAATCTCCTCTCAGACATGCATGGATAGTGCCATCCCCATTATCCTTCAAGCACCAAGAAAAAAGTTCAATATCCTTTACTGGAAATTTGCGTTTGATTTCACCTAGCTCCCAAGTTTTGTATTTTTAAAACAGTTTTCCTTATGTTAATGCATTTTTTCCTCCCATATTTTTATTTATGTTTTCATTTATATAGTACTTTAAATAATACATAGATTATTTAAATGAATTCATTTTTCATCCTCCTTGAGGGCTATGATTAAAATATGTGTAAAAGCTTTGCATGTGAAATTGATATTTTACATAATATCACTTGTTGCATTTTACTTTCAGGGAAGGGTGAAAAATTCACAGAGCAAAGACTGCCACTCTCTCTTAAACATAAAAAGAACTCCAGAAGATTTTTCTTGAACCTTAAATATGGCATGAAACCTTGTAATGTAAAATCACCTAAGGATGATGGAGTAAATGTCACTTAAATGCTAGCTAGATTTAAAAAAAAAATACCAAGGAAAAGAAAACAGGTTTAGCTGTTATATTATCCTGCAAGGAAAGGTAAGTATTTTAAGGATCTTTTATACCATCTATTGTAAATAGGCCTTATTGAATTGGACAGGAATTACTTTGGTACAATGCACAGAATTGTGTTGCATATCCCACTGATTTCAATAAGGTCAATTTTAGAATACAAACACATTTCCATTAATGCCACTATGTTTACTTTCCTGAGTTATGCTTTTTGTATTTTCTTTGTGTCCTGCATTTATAGACTTGCACACAAGACTTGTTCAATGTTTGAGAGATGCACTAATTGAACTGACTGAAATTCCAGTAAAAAAATGCATCAATATAGCCACTGACAATTTGTTTAGATACTTATGCAAAATGAACAAAAGGTTTATTTAATATGGTCTCTATTCTTTACCTATATCTTTTGATTGATTGCTTTGTTGTCACCTTCATTAGGCAGCCTAATTTGAACCACAATTAGATTTTATCTTTTTAAAATATAAAGCAGATTCCCAGGTCATTAATTAAAGGCCCTGACTCAAGGAGCTGCAAGATGGATGTTACAATCCTCCACCGATGACCCAGCTCAGCAAAAACAGAACAGTTTAGCTTTGAGAAGCAAATAGTCTTCAGCTAATTGAATGGAAACTTTTGCTGTGCTTTTCTTTGAATGAAAAAAAAATGTTTTGAAAACCTTTTGGTTTTTTTGTAAGTCACACAGCAGAATCAATGTAATAGTTTTTAAGCCCACTTTAATGAAAATGGAGAAAATGCATTTCAGACATTAAAAAACCAGTAATCAAATGCATCTATGATTTCTGCAGGCAGGAATGACATAATGTTTGGATAACATTTCTACCTTCCAAATTTTGCATGAAGAAGAAACAGAGTTGTAAATATGTGGATTATATCTTGTCATATTTTGTTTCTTCTATTTTTATTCTTCCGTTTTATTGAGCACTTGGCTCAGTGGTGGAATTCAATTTTTTTTTATTGTGGGCATGGCTTGGTGGGCATTGGCTGGGAGGGTGTCATGTGACTGGACTGGCAGTTTCTGTAAGCAGGACAATAAAAATTAGGCTAGAAACAACACCAGAATGTGTTTTTCCTGCCTTCCTTACAGGATTAACCCTGTAAAGTGGAAAAAACAAAACAAAAAGAGATTTCTTCTAACAACAGGTTCTTTGAACGGCTTAGAAAATTTACTACTTGTTCTAGTGAACCTGCTAGAATCTGCTGAATTTCACTCTGACTTGGCTATTTGAAAGATACCTTGCCTGTTTTGAACCTTCATAGATTGGGATTAAGTCCCTTTTGATTCCATGACTTTACTGATTTTGAACTGTTGATGGTGTTGCTATAATCCTTGGGCCAAGGAGCTAAAATAGAAAAATAATACGTACCTATCACCAAGCTAAAACAAGATAGTAAACATGTTACAGTGGGCTATTTTCACTACTCAGTTAAATTTCTCTATCTACTCATTTTTGAATTGGTAGTAAATTATACAATATGAAATTTATGGAGTACTAAATTGTTATACTTAGTCCTAACTAGCCTGTCAATACTAGCTACTATAGTAACTACCTATAGTAAAACAAATGAACAAAATAAAAGCCACATCTATAGAGCATCACATCAAACTAATATTGAATATTACTTGAAATAAAATCAAAATTGTATATCACTCCCAAATATTTAGAAAAAATTGTCATAAATTGGCACCCAATAGATTTATTAATTGACCATAATTTATATGCCAGCAATTAGAGTTCGATGACATAAAAATCACCTTTATTCTCATAATAATTTTGTGAGGCCATGATGAGAGATAGCTTTATCTAAAGTCACCTGATTATCTTTCATAGTTGAATATAGGTTTGAACCTGGTAATTTCTGATTCTAGTTTAAGACTCATTTGCTCTTAGATTCATGTCTCCCAAATTATCACTTTAATAATGAAATATCTAGAATATACTATTTTCTAACCCTGCAACAAAGACAAGGAGACACAAATAAATAAATAAAGATGAATTGACCTTTTCACATGACTTGTTAACATAAACAACTTCAGTGAGTTCTATTTATCACCATTTGCTGTAATCAAAAAATGCACTCAATGCCTTTATCACCTAATTACTTTCAATTATTGTTTCTTAAGAAGAGTACAAACAGCATTACCACATGGGAATTTTGCTTGCCTGAAATTTTTATAGAAAAGTATTAGATTTGTTGTTTAGAAGAAACTGACATCAAGTATGGAATAGGTTTTTTTAAATACACCTGATTATTTATTCCTTTATTTATATTTCATACTTTTTAGCCACCCATCTCCCTCAGACATTACAAATTACTGCTATGTCTTGTAAGATAATACATTATCTTTCTGGATACAGGTAATAGGAGCTGATCTTGTATACTATAAAGAAATATATAACACTAGTACAGGATTTCAGATCTCTACCTTTAGAATGCTAGATCTCCTTTTTCATTTATATTTATTACATCATATTCTAACCATCTTGAATTTACAGTATCTATTATATTTATTTATTTAATATATGCCATATCATACATAGACTTTGTTGCCATATATTTTGAGAGTCAGGAAAATCTACTCTGTAATCTAGCCGTGACTAGTTCATTTAGTTCACAGTTTTGCATTATCCAGACTGCACCAGGAGGAAGAGAATTAGCTTCATATCCCATCTATTATCTAGCAATTATAATAGCACTTAGGCTTATATACCACTTCATAGTGTTTTATAGCCCTCTATAAGTGGTTTACAGCAGTTTACAGAGACAGCCTATTGACAATCTGGGTCCACATTTTACCTCTCATGAGGTTGGAAGGCTGAGTCAACTTTGAGCCAGTCAGGACTGAACCCTTGACAGTCGGCAGAATTAGTCTGTAATACTGCATTCTAACCATTACGCTGCCACGGCTCATATATTACAATGTTTCATTAAATTGGTATTCAGGAAAGAGTACTAAGTTGTACTATTATTTCCCCATAAATTTGTATGTTTCAACTTCCATTATCATATATTTAGGTACAGATATTTACAATATCCTATATTGGTTAGACCAATATTAATAATACTTAATATTGCATTTGCCCGCAGCAACATACTTTAAATGGGTTAAACAAATTGAAACACATTCAAAGCAGGCAACAAATATGATCAAGGGATAGGAAACTAAATCCCAGAAGTTGAGCATGAGAATATTTTTAGCCCTGAGAATTTTTAAGGGTTGTCAAATATATGAAGAGATGTAAGAGGGGTGGGGGGAGTCCAAGCTTTGTTTTATGCTTTTCCAGAGAATGGAACAGAAAGACAAACTCCAGTTAAATATGTTTTAGAAAAATTTCCTTACTAATCAGAATTGTATGACAGCAAAAACAATTATTGAAGTGGAAAGTTCCTTTTTGCTAGCTATGTCTAAACACAAAGTTCAAGAAGATAGTGGTATGATACTTTAAGTGGGACTCTTGCCCTTTGAATGTATAGGTTAAAATGTATCTTATAACTTGCATGTGATTTTTTGCTCAAACCTTTCAAAATTGACTATTTCCATCATGCATACATTATACCATAGTATTATGTGGTGGGTGTGTGGGTGTGTGTTTTCATAGATTTTCATGGGTACAGGTATGTAGGTCTAGGCGTGTTTGGAAAATCTTACACTTTTCTCTTGTAAGATTGAGAGTATCTTGGTGATGTTTCGGTGATGTCCCACTCACCATCCTCAGACTGGTGTTTTTGGCTTTGTGCTAGTGCGAGCAAAACATCAGCTGAGGATGGCAAGTGGGACCTTGCTGAAATGTCGCCAAGATACTCTCAATCTTACATGGGAAAAGACCCATGCCTAGACCTACATATAGTGTGTGTGTGTGTATATATATATATTTGCCATCTTCAGGCTGGTGCCTTCTGCTTTGTGCCAGTGCAAGAAGGCACTTC
>JAEANM010025175.1:0-10994 GCA_017656035.1 Myanophis thanlyinensis | reverse complement strand
CTGTCTAACTATTTATTAAGTCTGCATTACTATTATTCTCATCATTCCATCACCCACCCACCCCACTATGACTATAATTTGTTGCTTGTTTCCTTATTATTTATATTATTGTCTCCTAGTACAATTTGACTGCTTATTTGTACCCCATGACTCTCATTAAATGTTGTATCCTATGATTCCTGTTGTATGTACCGTTTCCTTTAATGTACACTGAGAGCATAGGCACCGAAGACAAATTCCTTCTGTGTCCAATCATACTTGGCCAATAAAGAATTCTGTTCTATTCTAAAATAATAGATCTACTGTTATTCAGATAGGCAACAACTTATTTGGAAAAGTGTGGAGAAAGTCCCCACTGGCATTTCAGACCACATATAATTTTGCTTCAGGTGAACAAGTTTATATCTAAATCATTTGACTTCCAGTGGCTTAAAAATTGTATGTTTCTTATGAACACTTGCCTGTTTTGCATATTACAAATACTTTAAAAAAACCTAAAAATAAAAAAAAACTTGGAACTGAACCATCTCAAAAATTTAATTCTAGAAAATTCTTGATTCAGAAAATGTACTGTAGGGAAAAAAAAACATTCAATTTTTTAGCACTACAGCCCTAGCACTAATAACTTCCTTAGCCAAATCAACATAATTATTAATTGACTTTTGTTTGAAACCAGAACCTTCATTATCATTATTATTACTACTGTATTTCAGTGGATAAATAGATAACACATTATTTTGTTGTTCATCTTATGATGTCCCTATTACTTATGTTATTTTATATTATAGTTTACTAAATTTATTTGAAAATTTAAAGAAATATTAATCTGAAACAATTAGTCCAAGAATTGTTTGTTAATTTCCAAGCTATAGAAAAGGCAGAGTTTTGATTTAGGGCACTCACAAAAATGCATGTTAAAGATGGATATATAATTCACAGAGTTAATTTGCATATTCCTGGTGTTTTCTGGAAGTAAACAGAACTCATCCCAAATAGCAGAGAATTAGACTTCATATAACTCTAGTTCAGGATAACAATCTGGAATCTGAGTTATAAAACATTTTGCATATCCTTGGTATAGTGTGGGAAGTGATTACTTGATTACCAGAGACATTCACCTGACCAGCTCAAGATGGCCATTTACTCATAGATTTTTGAAAGAATTTAAATGATTGTGAACAACCACTATGACAAATAAGGAAGTTGGGTCTTGGATATACCTATTATTACCCACTTGAGAAGCAGCTATCTGTATTATTGCTAGCAAATATATTAATTATAACATAAACTGATTTTGCTTCACATTATGTAATTACAGAAGGTTTTTTTTTACATTATTTTGTTGCTTAAATTTCTGATATGAATACAAGACTTTTCAAGATTTCCCTGCAGGAATAAGTTCTTAATGTTTTTTTTTTTTACAAGAATGTATAAGGCTGAAACATTTACGAGTTTTGTAAAATGAGAAAATCAAAAATTGTGTAGCTCTAGTAGGCTACCTACTTTCTAATTTCTCTTTCCAACATCTGTTGTAGTAAATTCTTCACTTCTCTTTAGTAACATTAAGCTACAGAAATAATAGAGGGAACAGAAGAAATTTACAGGTCCAAACTGCAAAAGGAATTGTTGTCTGAGTTAGGATCTTTCTAGACCAAAGTAATTTTTCCCTTTTTTAAAAGTATACCTTACAATTTTCTTTTACAAAAAAGTATACCTAGACTTTTACAATTTTCTGGCCATTCAAGATATAAGTTTTTGGGAGTGAATGATTTTTACTACAGGTGAATGGAAAAATAGTAAAACCTGTGGTTTTTTTAAAAAAAGTATAAAAATAGAACTATGAAGAACTAATTAAAATATCCGTTCAGTGCATAGTCAAACACCATTAAACTTATTGCCATTAAAGATCACATGGTTACTATTAATTCATGTGAGGGATACACCTTTTCCTACACGAAAGGGCAAAGCAACAACAGAAAGACACTTCACTCCAGACATTATTTGAATAAACCTAAAAGTTAAAGGTGTTTTCCACAATGGAATAAAAATCTATACTTGTTTATTTGGTTAGGGTGAGTACTTTCATTTCTATATTCCAAGACTAGTTATCAGTCAGGTCTGAAAGCTATGAGGTAAATCCAGTTTTGCTTCTTGTCTGCTAGTTCAGGCAGCCCTAGGATTTAATTTATTGGGTTAATTTGCATATTGCTGATGCATTCTGGGAAATAAAATGAAGTCACATGGATAGCTCAAGTTGAACACAGTTCCATTACTTGAGAACTGAATCATTGGTTGATCTGCATCCTCCTGGTGTATTCTGGGAAGTCAGCAGAGGTGTCAATATAAATAGAAGAAAAGTTTATTTTGTCTTAATAGGCCCAAGCTAAGGGTCTGGCATGTGACTAACTGATGTGATGTGTAGCTTTCTGGTGTGTTCTGTGAAGTGAGCAAAGGTAACTATGACTGGTGAAAAGTAACTTTTAGATTTTGCCTGATTTCCTTTAAAGGCTCTCCTACAGATGTTTCGATCTGATTTTTTGTTTTTGTTTTATAGGATCAGAATTTATAACTGGAAGCTTTTAAGAAGCTATTGGATAACTCCTTGTCTTGTATAAGCAGGGGGTTGGACCTTTCTGTATGTTCTGTTTTATTATAATGTCTGGTCTATAGTATGCTATGAGCTAAGATGGTGGAAATAATACATGAGTATGTGTGCATGTGTTCTATTTATGTGAATAGTGGGTGTGTACGTATGTCATGCAATTACAGTTGCACATGCATGTCTGTTTATCCAGACATTAAGGGTGGTCTGATGTCTTTTTCTATAAGTGGCTATTATTTGTAACCTTACAAGGCAAGCTTTTCATTTGTTAATTCTGTACTGGTTGGTAAAGTTTTCCTTGTTTGCAGGTTGAGTAAGCTTGCTTAGTGTTTGCTCTTATGGAGAGTAAGTTGGCACTTTCTTCCCATGAGTCCTTCAAATACTGAAATGCTATCATGTTTCTCCTAAGCCTTATTTTTGTTGGAGCCTTGGCAAAGTAGAAGTTAGTTCTGGTGTTTGCTGTCTGTCACTTAGTGCTTTTGTTATTACTAGAGATTATGAAAGTGATTTATGATGCAGTAATTTCTAAAGAATGTGCTGCTTATCTGGTGTTTCATTATATTATGGAAAAATAGTTAAGTTTTAAGATCCAGAGCTGTAATATAAGAGAAATTGGTTTTTTTCCTAAGATGGTATGAAATTAAGGATGGACATGGTTAAAATTGCCACATTAAAAATGGGAACTGAGTTGTAGTCCTACCTTAGGCATAAAGTTAACAAGGCTATTTGAGGCCACTTTCTCCCAGTGATCAAAACAAAGCCATAGATCTTGCCAAGGACTCAAGATTTACTTGAAGAGTCATAATGCACTTGCACACACGACTCTTATCCTGTTATTCCAACTTGCACAATGCAGCCATATCTGAGTAAAATCCCAAGCACTAATAATAATTCTAAATCTCTCATATCAAGCATCACTGGGGGTGGCCTTGATGCTTGTAAAAATCAAAGGCAGTTGAAAGGAAAACTGACAGAAGACAAGGTGGCGAGATACTATCAGTGAATGCACAAAGCATGAGCTTAAACAAACTCAAGCAAATCCCTGACAGGTGCAACAAATCACCTTCAGTAAAAATCCCTGTACCCCCAAACTAAATGGACAGTTAGAGGGTTGCCTGGAGATGGTGGAACTGTTAAGGTTGCTACTCTGAGTGCTGATGCATCTACTAATGACACAAAGAGCACCTCTGCAAAGGTACTTAAGACTCTCCAGAGGTCGACTTTGAGTCCATTAGTGTTGAAACTAGGAAGCTTAGAGATTTTGAAATTTGGTGAATGGCTCTCATTATTCCTCTTTATTTGGTGGATTCTGGATCTTCAGACATGATTGCTCCCCCCCCCCCCCTTTAACACTTCTTTTAATCTGAAAGTTGACTATTAAGAAGAAAAGTTTGTCTTCTGCCTGTCAGTTTTCAGGTATGGAGCACCAAATGAGTCCCAAAGAGAAACAAACTTCTGCCATTTATCTTAATTGGTGTGTTAGCTTCGAAGAATAATTGTGGCTGCTTAAATCTTAAACCTGTTCAGAGGTGGAGCTGAAATATAAACATCCACTAGAGAAATTGTGTCAAAGCTCCTGAGAACAGACAGCTGTTTTAAAATGGAAGCGGCATTAGAAAACAAATGTCCCCAAATACAAGGGATTATTGTTCTTACATTAAAAAGTGACTTTTAAGTGCTTAGCGTATAATTTTGCCAAGATAGGCTACACAGTGCCTCTTTTCTTCTTTACAATTGCTCCCTCAAATCCTATATTTTGTGTGAATCTACACAGTTTCTGTTCTAACTCAGGTATAAAATTCTTTTTGAGAAGTAGGATATCAATGCTGGGTGCATGTCTAATCTAATTCCCTAATCTAATTCTACACACATCATACTAAGGCTATTAACCACAATTCATGCAACAAACTATGTCTAATACAAACAAATAATTTCACGGTCTAGTGTGATGTGATGAACTCAACGTGTTCACACATGAAGCTAAACTATGGTTTAATCAATTGTGCTTTACTGAATAAATCAGCATGTTCTAGTAACATGAAAAAAGGGAGCAACTGGGTTCATACAATATGCTAAACCAAAACCAACCAAACTATATTTTGGAATAATGTGAGAGGTGAATCCAGTATGAACACTGAAACTTTACTGAAGTATTTTCTCTTACAATCTGTCCTTTGATCAGCTTTGTTTGAGTCAGTTCTATTAAATTTAATTGAAACTGTTTATATTTGAAACTTGTTCTCTAGGACTGCATATATATTGCCAAGAAAATAAAATACTTATTTTAGAATACATAAACAAACTTAGTTTAAGCCTCTAACTCTATTAAATTAACCGAGGAATATTATTCAACGATCACATACTCTTGCCAAGTAGAATTAAATTAGGTCTTGGTGAAAGTACGTCAAAAGAAGGGTTCTAAATCCGTTGCTTTGTTTCATAAAAATTGTCCTGGGCTATTTGCAGCTTGTGCTGTATAATTTCATGGGAATATTGACTGGATATTTTAAATAAAGAACTTTCACAGTAACAGGCTCACTTTCCAGATACGGTTATATTTTGTGAAATGCTCACTGTGATGAATGCATTCCTTTGTTTTAATCAGGCAATAATATTGAAGTGACATCATTTGTCCTACCACCATCACCATGCTCCTAGAGCCTTGGTGGTACAGTGGTTAGAATGCAGTATTGCAGGCAAACTCTGCCTACAGCTGGGAGTTCAATCCTGACGAGGCTCAAGTTGACTCATCCTTCATCTTTCAGATGGCAGGCTTGCATCTGTTGGTTTTTGTGGTTTTTTTCATGTGATCCCCTTTTGTGACATTCTGACATGCAAAGTCAATTGGGAAACCAGATTCACTTAACAACCATGTTACTAACTTAGCAACTGCAGTGATTCACTTAACAACTGGGGCAAGAACAGTCATAAAATTGGGCAAAACTCACTTAAGAAATGTTTCAGTTGGCAACAGAAATGTTGGGTTCAATTGAGGTTGTAAGTTGAGGACTACCTGTATTGGCACTAATGAAATAAATCGCTCCCCTATTGCAGAAGACATTTATGGACCTGCTTACTGAAGAAAATCTAACTCAATGCTAGTATTAGCTTTGAACAGCAGTAGCATAACCCAGGAGGTATTAAGACTGTCTTCTGCATTATTCCAAGTTGGGTGTAATGATTCATGAGACTAGCTTAAGAAGGCATCCACACAAACAGCTAAGAGAGAAAGTTTTGCTAGATATGGCTGGGAAACATCTATTTTCTTCAGTTGTATGATTCTACTTATAATCCTTTCTTTTTCAACCAATTGGGAACAGAATTTATGTTGCTAAGCAGGACAGTTGCCAAGATGTTGCCAAGTGAATTGTGCTGGACTTTATAGTCTATTTTTTTGCCATTGTTGGTAAGCAAATCGCTGTAACTGTTAAGTGAATCATATAGTTGTTAAGTGAATCTGGGTTGCCCCTTTGATTTTTCTTGTCAGAATTTGACTGGGACCACATGACCACATGACCCCAGGATAATATAAATTACAACGCTGTTTCCAAGAACTCAAATTTTGATCACATGATTGTGGGGATGCTGCTACGGTCATAAGAGCAAGGACTGATTGTAAGTCATTTTTTTTCAGTGCTGTTGTCATTTCAAATGGTCACTAAACGGATGGTTGTAAGTTGAGAATTACTCGTGCAGTCGTGCGATATCATGCTGTTGAAATGTGTGTTTATGTCTGATGAATTCCCTTTTTCCTCCTTGTTTTGTTGTTATCCATTTTTTAAATTTTACTACATTGTACTATTGTTGGATCTCATGAAATAGCATAATTTAACTCTTTGGGGTTTTCTCTGGGCCATTTCCTCACAAACAATCCCAGTACCTCCCAAAGATGCTTTTTCAAGAGGCAACTGGACATCAGAGCTGAAGAAGCCTCTTGATAAGAAGTGAAACGTCTTCAAAGAAAAAAGCCAGGAAGTCCAGTTGCCTCTTGAAAAAAGCACCTTTGGGACAACCATGACCAGAATCTGAGAATGACTGAGAATCTTCATAGACAAATCCCAGCACCTATTTGCTAGAGCAGAATAAAACCTGGGGAAAATATTTGGCATTAGATAGCATAAGATAAAATATTCCATAAAATATTCCCCCTTATTTCTCTGTGCCACGATCCAAAGGGAAGCTAAAGCAGAAAAGATTCAAAAGAGAAGTATCTTTTAATATGGAATATTTTAATACATTTATTATTACTGTACACTAGTATCTTGTAGGAGTTCAAAACAGTGTCTGAATTTTCCTACATTTTACTAATACAACAACCGCGTGTGTTGGTTAGGCTGAAAAATATTGACCTGTTTTGCTGTTTGATTAAGGAGGAAACCAAGACAAGTATTTGCAATTTCTGTTAAACGTTTACCTGAAAATAAATCCCATTGCCTATGAGAATTAGTTGTGATGTGCCTGTGTAGGATTTTGAATGTCACATTTGACCCTGACTGCTATGGATGGAAAATAATATCCCGCACAGAATTGCTAGCTTTGATCTGAATCATCTTGAAACTTTCTGAAAAATTCCACTTAAGAGGCGCATAAATCAATAACCAATTTGACCTGGAGATGCTGTTCATGTACTTTTCCTTTAACACCTTAAACTGCCAGGACATCTGCGTTTGGTCCTAGCCATCCTCATTTGGTTAACCTATTTTAAACGTGTTAATAGCAAGTCTGTCAGAAGCTGTATCTTATTCCTTATCTTGTCACCGTCTATGCGTGTGTCTAGGGGGGGGGGGAAGTTACTTTGGGAGGATTTCAAAGGCAACAGAAGAATTCTCAAATGGGTCAAGGTTTGGAGAGAAATGAAGTGTGAACTGATGTTTTGAAACCCACAGTTGCACTTATTTAACTTGACATCTTTCAGCAAAAAAGGCTGTGTTTGTTTTTTCTGGTCCGGCAAAGTAAATTTATAGCCTTATCTGTCTTCTTCGGGCACTTAGGTAGTTTAAGGTTCTTTCTCCTAGATGATTATGGACATTAACAAATTATTGTATATTCCAGTTGGGTAAATTCTGACAAGTTCGTGAAAGGAGTTCCAACTACAAAGTCATTTGAGACAATGGTGACAAGTTTGAGGAGTGTGCATGAAGCTATCTTTGTTTCTCATGCCCTGTCACTGGTGAAAGTTAGCCGACAAGGACGGGAGAGATTAATTTATGTCTCTGGTGAAATTAATGTTCATGACTGAGGGAGTTTGGATAATGCTGAAGAATTCAAGACCCCTGCACCTTTTATATGCTAATAAAGGAAAATATTTGTGGCTTGGCCTTGAAATGAGAGGTTCTTGGCACTCTGAGTTTGGTTGTTTTCTTGCAGACATTTTAATATTCAAACTAGGTAACATCATCAGTGCCAGTAAGGAGTTTTCTAGGTCTCTTTGTGGGAGTCTAATTGTCCTTCAGATTTTTGCAGCTGGGATATGGTAACTCAACTCCACACAATCCAGTCAGTGATGGTGTTACTCAAGAGGTGGGTCCAAGGCAGTGAGGCTAGTAAGGTGTCTGTGAACTTGGAGAGCTACTACCTTACTTACAGTCTAGTGGTGAAATTCAATTTTTTACTTCCGGTTGTGTGGGTGTGGCATGGTGGGCGTGGCTGGGTGGTCATGTGACTGGGTGGGCAGTTTCTATAATCAGGGCAATAAAGGTTAGGCTAGAAACAACACCAGAATGTTTTTTTCCTGCCTTCCTGACAGGATTAAAGTGGAAAGTGGAAAAAAAAAACAGAAGGAGATTTCTTCTAACAACCGGTTCTCCAAACTGCTTAGAAATTTTACTACCGGTTCTAGAGAATCTGCTAAAACCTGCTGAATTTCACCTCTGTTACAGTCCATTTTTACAACTGGAGGATGGGTTTCCAAGGGCCCATTAAGATCCTTAAGAAGTCTTTTTCACATTTTGTTCGCTAAAAAGTTTTGCCCAAGAGTCTCTTTCTGTGTGAATTTGTCTGTTGTGTAGAAACTGTTTGGCTGTGAGATTTTATCACTAGTGGTGGATATAAAAGCAATGAGGGCCATGTATTTTCATATTCCCTTTTGATAATCTTATCTAGGCTTAGAAAAGCCTATGCTTAATCTGGAAATAGCACAGGTTTAGTGACAAGAGCTAATATGCAGTTGTGAAATGTACAAATAGCCCTTGACTTATGACCACAAATGAGCCCAAAATTTATGTTGCTAAGTGAGACAGTTGTTAAGTAAGTTTTGCCCCATTTTACAGCCTTTCTTGCCATGTTTGTTAAATGAATCAATGCTGTTCTTAAGGGAATCTGGTTTCCCCGTTGACTTTGGTTGTCAGAAGGTTGCAAAAAATGATCACATGGCCCCAGGACATTGCAACATTATAAATATGAATCCGTTGCCAAGTGTCTGACTTTTGATCAAATGACCCTGAGGATGTTGCAATGGTCATAAGTGTGAAAAAGTCATAAATTACTATTTTCAATGCCGTTATAACTTTGAAAGATCATTAAATGAACAGTTGCAAGTCGAGGTTTGTGCCATAGTTGCACTAATGTCAAGGATACTGTAGTTCTAATTTGTAAGTTGTGATTCGGTAGCTCAAATATTTCACTCTAAGCAATGCAACATTATGAGTTCAGGTAAATATTAACAGCTAGTTGGGATGATTGGTGCTATGAGGATTTTCATTGATTCCATATTTAGATCAGTGTTTCTCATTCTTGGCAACTTTAAGATGCATGGACTTCAATTCCCAGAATTCCCTAGACAGCATGAAAAGAAAGCTGAAAAGAAGATGGAACAGTGCTGTTACAAATTTCTTGATTTGTTAGGAAATGTGATACTAATTCCAAAATCAGAATTGTTTTTCTATCAGGGTTTTCACCATTAATTCAATAGTTTATTTTGTAAGTTAACCACAAATCCAAATAGGTATTTGTCAGATAGCAATATCACTTAGGCTTACTTACCGCTTCATAGTGCTTTACAGCCCTTTCTAAACACTTTTACACAGTCAGTATATTTTCCCCAACAATCTGGGTCCTCATTTTACTGACCTCAGAAGGATGAAAGGCTGAGTCAAGCTTGAGCCGGTGAGAATTGAACTCCTGGCAGTCGGCAGAATTAGCTTGCAATACTGCATTCTAATCACTGCGCCACCACGGCTCATAGATACTGATACTCGAAAAAATGTCTTCAATCTAACTAGCCCTGGTGAACACAAGCTATTTTGTGTACAAATTGGTGTGAATTCTTGTCAAACTGCATAATATTGAGAGAAATTATTCTGGCATATTTAACAAAACACACATTGTTCACACATGAAATCCCACAAGTCCTTTTCTTTATCTGTAGCTTTAAACACCATAATAATTGCATTAAAATAATGCATGCGTTAAATAATTAACCATTTGCTGCCTTTAAAAAAAACAAAGTTTGTGACCTGAGGCAACTACCACACCTTATCTAATGATGGAGCCAACCCCATAATTATGAGAGGAAGGCATGCACCCTGCCTTAATTCAGTTGGGTGTGTGAATAATGAAAATCACAAGTCTTTCTTTTCCACTAGCAGTTTAATCAATCTCCATCTTTCTTGTCTTTTCAAGGTCAAAACTCAGCCAAAAAGTCAAAACGATGACTCTCAGCAAAAATCCAAGGTATGGAAATGAACATTTTTCTTAAACTTTTTTTCTTTCCCTTTGCTTTTTGTCTTTTTTATTTCTTTTTTCTTCCTTGCTTTATATTAATTTGGATTATTTTTTTATGTTTTTTAAAGTTTAAAAAAAAAAGACTGAATATGCAGCTTGTAGCTTCTCTGTGGTAATGTAGACCTTTATGTATGATGATATTTCTGAATCCTGAACCTTGGATGGCTAGAAAATTTCCAGGCCTACCAAAGCATGACAGGTTTTTTCCAGTAAACCCTTTCCCAATTCAACAGGCCTAATAGCAGTGATCATGCCATGCAACCTATTTTATGTATTTTTGCTTCATTAACTTTTATTCACTAACAAACCCAAAACTGCTTTTTATATATATACACCTAACTCTCAATTAGGGGCAAAAATGGGACTTTGACATTGATGTTATGCCTGAGGTGAAATAATTCTCCCTTTTAAAATCACTTGAAATGAATCAAACTGTCCATTGGTCCCATTTATTACCTTTTCAGTTTCATGCCATCACTTTGTATGTGGGAGTCTCAATAAAAAAACTTTATTCTTGTAAGGCTCAACAACGTCTCTTTCACCTCAGACGATTGAGAGACTTCAGACTTCCACTGAAAGTGCTTAGGAACTTTTATTCCTGCACTGTAGAGAGCATCCTAACGGGCAACATAACAACCTGGTTTGGAAATAGCACCATGCAAGACAGACA
>JAEANM010025174.1:0-10994 GCA_017656035.1 Myanophis thanlyinensis | reverse complement strand
TCAATAAAGTTTAATTCTTTGGACTTTCGTTCTCTGGAATTTTAATTGTGTTGAGGATGTGGTGTGGAACCCTGACAACTGTCACATGTGAGGTGATCAGGTTGGAAATTGATCTTCCTGGTGTGACTAAGCTACATTGTTCGGACGATGGCTTTTTCTAATCTGACGATTTCATTATGTATTATTCAGGACATGATGCCAGGAAAACAGAGTGGCATTTATTGTAAGCAAGAAAATTTCTAGAGCAGTGGAAAGCTTCTCAACTGCCAGTGACCAAATCATGACCATCAGAATTCATACCAAGCTCTTCAACATCACAATTATTCCAATCTATCCCCCAACAACTGCTGTCACAGAGCTTGAAATAGGGGGCTTTTATGTCATGGTCCAAGAAACTTGGAAACAAGTGCCCCCCCAAAAAAAGACAATGTTTACATTCTGGATGATTTCAGTGCAAAACTTGACAAACAAGTAGAGACAGATGTCATCAGTCATTTTGGACTAGGGGAGAAGAATGATTCAGATGATTGTTTGGTGCAATTTTTCCAAGAAAACAGATAAAGGATCATGAATATAAGGTTCAAACAACACAAGCACCTCTTATAAATGTGGACATTACTGTAATCAGATTGTCTGTGTTCTATACAGTCATCAATAAACTGGTCCAGGCTTTGCTATTAAGATATATCCAAGTGCTCATTGTGGTTCAGATCATAAATTATTGGTGGCAAAGATTAAAATCAAATTATGCACTGCATCAAAAGGCAGTGCCTCCAAATAAGTTTGAGATCACCAAAATCCCTACTACATACGTATACAATATCAATATCAATCAGAATAGAGTTGGAAGGGACCTTGAAATGGCTGTCCAGTCTCTTCTTAAAAAGCTGCAGTGATGAAACACGGACAACTTCTCTGATTGCAAGCTGTTCCACTAGTTAATTATCTTCACTGTTAGGGAGTTTCTCCTTAAGTCTAGGTTGCTTCTCTCCTTGATTAGTTTCCATCCATTGTTGCTTGTCCTGCTCTCTGATGCTTTGGAAAATAAGTTGATCCCCTCCTTTTTGTGATGGCCTCTCAAATACTGAAAAACTGCTATCATGTCCCCCCTAGTCCTTCTTTTGTATAGACTAATCAGACTCAAATCCAGCAACCGTTCTTTATATGTTTTAGTCTCCAGGCATTTAATCTTCTTAGTTGCTCTTCTTTGCACTTTTATGCTATAAAAATACAGTTTTATATAGAGGTGAAAATTTGGTTTGAACTACTGGAAACTGGTGAGGAGACATCTGATAAACTCTATCAGGATATTTACTGGAAACCTTTCCTGGAATTGCAAAAGAACACATACCATGCAAGAACCCAGAGAAAAAGTGCAAGTAGCTCTCAGATGAAATCATCAAAACAGATAAGCAAAGAAAAGCAGCCAAGACAGCAGGCAAATGGAAAGAAGGAAGATGACTGAATGCAGCTTTCCAAAGAGTAGCAATGATAATGATAATGAAGTTTACTGGGCCGAACAATCTAAACAGGCTTGAAGAAGACTACATGAAAGTTCACACTAGGATTACATTTATGAAAGTCAAAAAGATCCAAGCACCATTTATTGCTAATAAAGACATCATTAAAAACAAGCAAAGGAAAGAATATCCAACCAACAAGGCATCAAGAACAGTTGGCAAGAATATACAGAAGAGCCATAAAGAGGTAACGAACCCAGCGTAAAGATGATAAGGAAAGAGAACCAGAAATAGAACAAGTTTTCCTTGAAGAAGAGATCATACGAACAATGAGCCAACTGCCAAATAACAATATTCCAGGTGTTGACACTATCCTTGCAGAATTAATGAGACTTGTACCACCCTTAGTCTTCAGAAACCTGTGCCAGAAAATTTGGGAAATCAACATGTGGCCACAAGATTGGAAACACTTAAATGTTCATTCTACTATCCAAAAAGGTAACTCTAAGGATTGCTCCAATTATCTCACAATTGCTCACATCAGCAAGATTCTGCTTAAAATTACATACAATGACTAACACCAACTATCAAAAGGGAATTACCATGTGTTCCAAGTTCTAATATTCCAAACATATTAGAAATCTGTGCTGGATCATGGAAAAATCTAGTGAATATCAAAAGATCATTTACATGTGCTTCATTGACTACAAGAAAGCCTTCAATTGTGTTGATGACAAGAAGCTATGGAGAGCTCTACAAAACCATGAGATACCAGCACATCTGCTCAAGTTGGTGCAATCACACTACACAAATCTGGAAGCCACTGTTTGAACATCATATGAAGACACTAACTGGTTTAAGATAGAGAAAGGAATGCAAGAAGGTTGCAATCTCTCCCCTTTCAAAAATCAAGATAAAGATTGGTGGAAGAAATGACCTCTCAGAACCCAAAGAAGGCATGGAACATCTGATCAAGAGGATAAAAGAAGAAAGTGAGAATTTTGACCTCTTCCTGAACATCGGTAAAAAAATTTATGACCACTGCAAGAAATGGAAACATCAAAATAATAAATTGACAGTGAAGATATAGGACAGTAGTGGCGAACCTTTTACTTACCAAGTGTTGAAAAGTACACGCTTTGTACATGGCATCCACACTTGCATGCAGCTCCTCCACATGTGCTGCATATTCAACCGCATCATCTGCACATGAATGCAGCTTTTGCACTTGCAATGCATGCATGCTGCATGCAGGCACTCACACACACATGAGCAATCGTATGTGCATACGCAGGAGAGCTCCAAAGACCAGCTAGATTTCCTACTGCAATCACACACATGCACAGTGGAAGCCCAAAGACCAGCTGGGTCTCTGCAATCATGCATACATGCATGCACAATCACATGTGCATGCTCAGCTGGAGGTAAGTTGACCGACAGCTTGTGTGCCCAGCAAGATAGCTCTGTGTGCCACCTGTGGCACCTGTGCCATAGGTTCGCCATCACAGATATAGGATGCGTGGAAAAATTCACTAGGATTGCAAATAGCTTTAAAGGATTGAATGCAGCACAGAAATAAAATGTCACATTGCACTGGATCAGACAGCAATGATGAACATGAGCCGAATATGGAAAAGCAGGGGCATCAGCCTGACAACCAAATGTAGTTTAATCCATTCTATTGTGTTCACCATAGCTACCTATGGTTGTAAAAGTTGGATCTTAAAAAAACAGAAAAACAGGAAGAGAATTGACTGATTTGTGCTGTAGTGCTGGAAAAGGATCCTGCATATTCCTTGGACAGCAAAGGTGACTAGCAAGCAAGTACTAGCGCGCATAACACCAGACATGTCACTAGAGGGCAAAGTTATGACTCTGCATCTCACTTACTGTGGTGTGGCTATGTCATGCAGGGAAATTCACCAGAGAAAGCAATTATGTTTGAAAGAGTTAGTTAGCTAGTGGTAAAAGGAAACCAAGCCATCAAGGAATATGGTGGCTCAACACTATCAGAGCTGACACCAGACAGAGCAAAGAAAAACTGAAAGAAATAGTGCAGGATTGGAACATGTGAATCACCAAGAGTCAGACATGACTAAATGAATAATATCCCCATCATCATCATCATCATCATCATCACCACCACCACATTTAGTATTGTTATGTATCTTAGGCTTCCAGATATTAGAAGCTACACTGCTCAGGTGTCAAAGTCGCAACATCACGTTGCCATCAAATAACGCTTTGTGATGTTTTCCCATTTGCTGAGCTGGGGTGGGCGTGGCCTGTGCATGACATATCTGGCCTGCAGGCCACTAGTTTGACACCCCTGATACAGAGCATTGATCACAGTGGGTGGAACTGTCTTCTGCATCCCTTATAACCTGTTTGAGTGAATAGACCTGCTTGTAGCCAAGGAAGAGTAAACAGATGTGGCAAACTAAAGTAATTTAGTCAGCAGGGTTTACTTCCAGGTGGATTAATACTTATTTTACAGTGAGAGAAAGAACATATGCCTGTTGAGGAAAAATGTAGTCTTCATTTTAAAAGATTGCTATAGATAAATATATACTGGATTTTATTTTTACCAGCTCTTCCTTCACTGTTAGAGACACAATAGGAATAATGCTGTATGGAATGTAATACTTTATCTCTCCTATTTTTAGTTGCTATTCTTTTTTTTAAGCATGACACCATTATTTTAGTCATCTAAAAATGATCTTTTTGACATTGTATTGCCATCACTATCTGTTCATGAAGATTGTAAGAACTTCTTCCATTCCTATTTTTAAGCATCCTTTTTATTCCAGAGTGTAAAGACCTTTAACAAATGAGGAATTATTAAATACTATTTAATGATATTATTCTGTCTTGAGTTTCTTGAGCTTCCTTGAAAACCTTCCCTAGAGAAAGAAATCGTTAAACAAAGTTTCTGTTCTTGCAATTAGTCCTCAAATAGTTCGCTATACTTCTTGCATTACTACAATTAAAAAAATAAATAAATACGGACCTCAATACTATTTTGAAGAACTAAGTTTTCACTTGGTGCAAATTCAAACAACCAAACTGTATCCCTGTTAAAATAAATTAAACTTTCCCATTTAGTCTGCCCTTCTTTTTTGCACATGCAATGGTGTTTCTTTAATTAGAAAAATACGTCCTTTTTCTATATTGTGTTCCTAATGGAATTGGAATAATAATGGATTAATACTGTAGGAATGTTTTAGCACAGAAACTCTTGTGGAGGCAGAATAAAATAAAGCCTGAGGAAAATGACAAATCAAAATTGACACATACATTCATCCTACTTATGAATAGACATGTATATGATTGCACTTTCAGCTACTGTGTTAGCACATTTACTTGAAAATAAGCTTCACTGAGCTGAATGAACTTATTTTTGAATAAACATGTCCCCAGAGGAGAATGTGAAATTGCCTCAGTCATGTCCAGGGTATGCACATTTTCCCTGAATCATTATGAAATTATTATGTCCCTCTGTAATGGACGATAACAATTATTTCTCAGCTCAAACTGCTAAAATGTACTTCGAATTATTGCCCCAAAAGGTGAGTGCATGGTTCTAATAGTCTTTTATAAATATATCATTTTGAAGAAAAAAATTCAAAATGTAAAGCCACTGTTATATGAAAACTACTATACACTGGTGAAGGCAAGACTTTTCTGACAAACAGCAGTATAATTGTAACCACTCTTTTGTGGAAGGATTATTACATTCAGCCATGACACAAAATATTTATACTTACATCACTGTCAAAAGCTTCTTGGCTTTTATTGTAGCCTCCCCTTCCTGTCAAATGGTTTTCTTCTCAATAACCAGTAGGGAAATGAGAATTTGAATCAAAAATGCCAGGAAATGAATTGCTGTTTTCAGTTAAAATATATTAATGCAATTCTACCTGGATTTGCAGATACAGTACCTCAGACAACATTCTGAACTTGGCATTCAGAAAAGAGATCTCCTTTTCTTCTCCTATCCTTGAAACGTCATATTTTCTTCAGATCAGTTCCACAGCAGGTTTTTAAGATATGAAGGACTTATTATCAGAGGTAATTAGAGGTGAAATTCAGCAGGTTCTAAACTATTCTCTAGAACCGGTAGTCAATTTTCTAAGCAGTTTGGAGAACCGGTTGTTAGAAGAAATTTCCTTTTGTTTTGTTTTTTCCACTTTACAGGGTTAATCCTGTAAGGAAGGCAAGAAAGAAACATTCTGGTGTTGTTTCTAGCCTAATCTTTATTGCCCTGCTAACAGAAACTGCCCTCCCAGTCACATGACCCCTAGCCATGCCCACCAAGCCACACCCACAGAACTGGTAGTAAAAAAATTTGAATTCCCTCACTGCTTATTATAGACGTTATTTAGTCTAGTTATCTAGTCCAGAGTTAAGTGCTGTCTCCACAGATGGTCTCAACAAATAACCATTCTTCCTTTTAGGAGATTTGTAGCAAAGGAGAGCTTACTATATCAAATAACACCAGATATCGCAAAACAATTCATAGTCAGAAATTCCTTTTGATGGCTAACCTGAGTCCCCTTCTTTGTAGACCTGTTATTATCTTTGTAAATGAAGCGTGGTTTAGTCCTGCCATAGTCCTTCATTTTTAATGTAACAAAAAAAAAAAAAAAGGCAAGAGGGAAAAAGATTATAAGTGGATGAATGGTAAGCACTCTGTTCTATCACATTTTGCTGCAAGTCTTAAATATCCATACTAGATTATTGAAGATAAAAACCTCTACATTTATAATGGAGAAAATGTAGTCTTGTGCACCAACATCAACTACCCTACATTTTCTCCTTATTTAAAAAAAAAAGAAAAATCTATTTAGACCACATTTTAAGGGTATGACTTTTAGCATTATGAATATATTATTTTAAAAGCTCAAAGAAACTGGACAACTGTCAACATCTTCTTATACTTATTAACAAGTTTATTGGTTGAAGATTACATCCCTTCCTGTTCCTGTCTTGTATGTAACTTTTTGTTATGGCTTCTGGCTGTAACAAATAAATTAAGCTGAACCAAATAAAAGCCAAATTCATTAACTTTACTGACAATATACCCATTTTTTTCATATCTTGGCTGTGAAGCCATAGATTTTCTGCCTGAAGAGTCTTAACATTGAATTCTGATCTTCTAAGTTACTTGATGGGAGCTTCACTAGGTTTTAAAAATTGTTGTTGTTTCACTGAAAGGCACAAGACCATTACACAGACAAAATATTTTAACACCCTTCAGTTTAACTGGAGATTAAAGTTATCCAAATGAACCTATTTTAGTTTTTCAACTAAACTTCCAACTTTTTTTCGTTTCTTTAGTTTTACCTTTGCAATCTTAACAGGGGTCTACAACAACTTGCCACAACCAACTCGCTGCAGGACAACTCACCATGGCCAACTCGCCAAGGAACAGCTCACTGCAGGACCACTAATATCAAAGAAACAGTCAAATGGAATGCCAAAGGTGCTTTTTTAAGAGGCAACTGGACTTTCTTGTTTTTATTTAAAGACACAAACCTTCATCAAATCCCAAAAAAGACCCAGCAGGAGTTTCTCCATAAAAGATAAAGAAGAGAACAATAAAAAAGCAATATGGTCATTCCATATGTTTCAGGGATATTGTAAAAGCTCAGGAGCATCTTCAGCCAACATACATGCACACTTCAAACCCAAGAATACACTAAGGCAGAAGCTTGTCCATCCCAAGGATAAAACACCCAAACACAAACTAAGCAACATGGTCTATGCACTACAGTGCAGTGAACCATGTGCATATCTGCACAATGGGGAAACAAAACTATCACTTCATAAGCACAGCATAGGAGAACAAACCCATCAGGACAAAACTCAGCAGTCCATCTGAATTTAAAAAAACAAAGGCCACCCTTTTGAAGACAGCAAAACCACAATTTTGGACAGAGAGGACCTCTGGTTTGAAAGAGGAGTCAAAGAGGCCATCCATGTGAAAATTGAATAGCCCACTCTCAAGAGAGAAGGAGAGATACGACATCATCTATCTCCATTTTACAAACACTTTCAACAGTTCCAAGAAGGCTCCACACCCATTTACACTACTCAGGTGACTCCGACAAAACAGATAAACCCCAAGGTTGCCTCAACAACTCTCTAAAAGAATGCAGATGGCCAGCTGTCTGCAAGGAATATAAATCCTTCCATTCCCACCATCCAGTCAGAGCTGAAGCTTCTTGGATGAGAAGCGAGATGTCTTCAAAAAAAACCCCATGAAAGTCCATTTGCCTCTTGAAAAGCACTTTTGGGACAACTATGACCTGGATGATTGAGAATCTCCAAAGATAGTCAAATAGAATCATTAAAGAAAGGGTGCCAAAGGAGAGACAAAATAAAATGTGAATGACAAAAATTAAAATATTTCTTTAAAATTTTTTAAATAATTACATTGAATTTTCTTGCAGTGAATTGTCCCATGAGGAGTTGGCCATGGCAAATTGTCCTGTGGTGAGTTGGCCACAGTGACTTGGCTGAGGAGAATTATTCCATTTCATCTTAACAACTAGCAACCAAACTAATTTAATCAGCAAAACCCAATGTTAATAGTTCAGGATTTTTTCTATCTCAAGTTCAGAAGTAGTTTCCAAGGTAAAAACAAAACTGGATATATTCTTCCCTCTTTATTAAATGGCTAATTTTGCCATCTCTGCTAGCCTCAGCACTTTTTCCATCCATTTTTTTCTATTGTGGGGATTGACATATTTTTTTCCATTTCTGTGCCTATAAATTCTCACTGCAGTCATAGTGACAATGTTCCAAAATATTTCTTTTCCAAAAGAAACTCAAGTTTCAATTATAACATCGGTATGCCCCCAATATTTCTTTGCTTTATTACAAGTCCACCCAAAAAATACCTTCTTTAGAATTATATTTCTAACATTTGAAACACCTTTATATATCTCTGACCATTTATCAGGTGTTCAGTACCAATGATACATCATTTTATATATATATATTTTTTTCCAAATTATTTGCAAAATTCTACATGTGACCATTAACAATATAAACCTGCATTGTCAGGGTTACACGTGAAGGTACAAAATAAATGTAATACTTTTGAAGACTGAAAAATTGCAGTGGATGAATTGCTAGAAAACAGCAAAGCATTTCCATCTCTCAATACTTTTGCACAAAAAATGCATACAGCCGATACAGTAAGAATGAAATAAAGTAAAATAATCGCTGCGGGAATCTCCTTGCCTGTCTGAGAAAAAAGTACTTGGAAAATAAGCATCCTTGTGTTAAAAGTAGAAAGAGCTTATGTAAATCTTTTAATTCAGCAAGGTGACAGATGACAAGCCAACATTTCACCTCTTTCCTTTTTGACAAGAGTCAAAGTAATTCAGCAGAGATTGCCTTGTTATGTCAACAGAGGACAAACATATTTTATTTCCCTTAAACTCTTGGAAGCATAAATTTGCTGTGCTAAATTTGTTATTGCACTTCCTGTGGGGAAAAAAAGCCCTGTAACCATAGGGAGAGCACTATAGTGTGAGTGAGTTTCATTCAGGGATATTATAGCCTTGGATCTCCTTCATTTAGCATCTCTCATATTAAAAGGGGAATATTTTTCTCACAAGATAAGACTTCATCCACTATTCCGCCCAAATGCTGACTCAAAAGTTAAACTTATTTTTGTACATTTGAACTGAGGAAAAAAGAACTGGGCTGTCTAGACAAAGCCACATAAATAACTTCTCCCTCACCTTCACCCTAAAAAATAATTACCAGGGTCTCCACATATCCCAAGCTTGACAACCCGGTCACATCTTAAGAGTCTTCTGGAACATTTAAAGGCCATTGTTGGAGCCTGGGAAATTGGGAGGGGTAATCTCTTAGAGCGTAATGGGTAGTCTAAATAAAATTCTTTGAGAATGTCAAGGCGAGGTCAACTGACACCTACGAGGGGTTGATCAAAGAAGTAGTTTCTCTTTCAAACTTGCTGGATTGGGCAACGTGATGGTGTGACGGGTGAAGGGGGTGGATTGTAGAATTTACTTGGGTGATGGTAAAATCCAGAAGTTCAGATTTCGGGTTTTCCCAGATGTGCCAGTAAAATTCTTCAATAAAATTCTTACTTGGATGGACTGTGTCTCTGAGTGCTGAATGGAAATGAGGAGTTTAACTGAAACACTGATACATACAAACACACACACAAAAGTAAGACATGTGCTAAGGAGTTTTATAAAATTGTTTTGTTCTAGACTTGAGCATAAACTATTGTTCCAACAAAAGACCTCATATACCTGAAGACCGCCATTACATCTCGCTGAAATCCTTCCTCCTCTTAACAAAACAAATATAAACCTTCCAAGAATTCTCCATTTTCTTTCTCCCAAGGCTCTTGTCATCTTGGACATAGTTGGACCAAAATGGAATACAAAAGACTGGTTATTTATTTTGATCTCAGTGCTTTATTTCTCTTGATATGGCTGAAAAGGTATGTAGAGATAACCTTGGCGAAAGAATGAATGAAAGGATAAAAAGACAACTCAGTCTTTTGAAAATGAAAGCCCAAGACAGAATATCGGGATTCAGCTACCCTATCGTAATGAAATAGTATTCTTTTTTTCTGAAGAGCTGGCATCAATCTTGCATTTTTCCTTTAACAGTTCATCCCTTCCTACATCGCGTTCATCTCCATATTCCTTTACAGTGACATAGAATTGCTGTTGCTTTTTGGAAACTACATCACACAGCTTGGTTCTTATTCAGCTTATGAATATCAAAATACCACTAAGTATGCTTATTCAATCAGCTCTGATTGAATTAATTTAATTGCAGCATAGTCTAACCAACATTTTGCAAGGTGTTTTTTTTTACTAGTTTTTTACTGGGAGATTTTAACAAATGTTTTGCAGAAGCTAAAATGTCCATCACATCCTATGGTTCACTAAGGTTACTACATCAAGTAACTTCAAGTAACTTGAAGGTTTCTATATCAAGAAAAAGATTAAGTTGGTTTGGCATAACATGCTCTTGATATAACCCCCTTAGTTATCTTCTGCTAGCTAGTCAATGCATTTTTCTTTTTTAAAAGATCACAAACTAATTGTTTAATAATCTAGTTTGGAGTCTGCCAAGGATCAGAGGCAAGTAGACTGTCCTTCATTACCCATTTCATCCCATTTTTGAAAATAGGAATAATATTTGCAGATGAAAGGCTCTTTGATCCTATATTCTATTCAATGTTTTTTTTAAACTTGGCAACTTTAACATGTGTGGAGTACCACATGCTGGCTGGGGAATTCTGGAAATTGAAGTTCACACATTTAAAGTTGCCAAGTTTGAAAAATGGTGCTCTATTCTCATCTGTCATGATTTCTCAATATTCTCAAAAAGTTTATATCCTCAAGATATTTGAAGACTCTTGAATGTAATTTATCTGGATTAGATAAATTAGCCCGGTAGAGAGAGTGGACTGCTTCAAATACCTCGGTGTGCACATCTTGAAAAACCTATCATGGACCTTCCACATCAACA
>JAEANM010025173.1:0-10994 GCA_017656035.1 Myanophis thanlyinensis | reverse complement strand
AGGGCATGGGCACTGAAATAGTAAGGGATATTGCACAATGCATAATCTGAATCATATGCAACCAAGCCATGAAAGCCTTTTTCTCGGCAAAAACCAATTACTTCTTGATGGTGATCTTCAATACTTTGTGCAACCTATGCAAAAGAAAAGTTGATGCAAAGAATATATTAAAAGTTGGCTCTCATTTGTACATATAAACCAAAGTCTACATTAATATCACATTAATGTATAGAGTATATAGTTATAACTTGCTAAATGTTATATAATTAAACAAAAAAAAATACACTCAAGCACCCCTCAGCTTTATATTCAGCATTCCTTTGGATGAAACTAGACACTTCAGAAAGAACTTGCAAAGGAACTTCATCTAATGCTTTAAGAACTCTTCCCCACTGGAAAATCACAACCTGCATTTTTAAAAAACCTGCCTTAATAGGTTTTCATATTCCATCTACTCTTCTAGTGGTAAATCAATCAATTAACTTTTTCTATGCTTGACAGTTTGACCAATTTTTCATGAAATTCGCCTACAATTCTATTTATACTCATTACAGAATGACCAAACTATGACTCGAACTATGTCAACTTCTGTGGAATAATAACACCCTGAAAAAGATGTATTTTGTAGATCATTCAAAGTGGAAAAAATTTAAAGGTATATAAAGCATTTCCTAATTAAAAAAAAAAATACAATTGCTATACTGTGCAAAATAATTTAGAATTAGAAGGGATCGGGAGGTCTTTCTCAAGAAAGGCAAAAACGTCAGTTCACAAAATGTTAAAAATAAAGGGTAAGTAAAACTGAAGATGACAGTACTTCAGATTCAGAAATACTGATTACATGACATTTTATGTAGCAAAACATGTATTCTCAACTTTGGGGGGATATTTTCCCCTTCATGACTCTCAGGGTCTTTTTTCCTGAAAATAGGTGCTTTTATTTGTTGCAAATATTAGAATTTAAAACTTTCTTCTTACTACAGTGGTGGTGATTTTTTTCTATTTTCAAATCTTTCAGCTGCTGGTTTCTCTTTATCCAGAAAAAGTAAGTAAATTTCTCATTTCTAGGAGTTCAACTATCTGTAATTCTATTTATTTAGAATTTAACAAAATTTGAATTATTTCAAATTAGCTATAAACCTAACATTAGCTTTCCAATAAAAATATATGCTCTACTATTTCTTACAGAACATACTTTAATTAGCATATTTCATACATTTATAAATTAACACAACTTATCTTAAACTCTTTATATTTCAAAATTATGTATTTCATATATTTCCATTTTCCTCAAAATGCTGGTCTACTCTCAACAGTAATAGTAATTTTTTTTCTAATTACATCAACATTTTTGGAAAATGTATATACCTAGGAAGCTAGTTTAGGATATGATTATGAGCATGGATTCATTTAATGATTCTGAGACCCTCTTTATCATTTTGTCAGTTTCCATTCTTTCATGCCATAGGAATTTTAGAATAACCTGACTAGGCATTCAGCAAGAGAAATTTCCATAAAAATGTCACAATGTCCAGTGTCCAGCTTTGTGGCAAGCAGACAGGGGCCTTCTCTTGCATTGCTTCAAATTTATGAATTGTTTTCCACATTTAGATTCTACAATTTCATAACAGGAATTGAAACCACCTTTTTCCACCAACCCTTTTAAGAAGCTGAATTAATAATATGTGTAATTTACTGTATTAAACTGTTAATTGTTAAATTTACTCTATATGGTCTTAAATGATGTACAGGTAGAAAAACAGTACTTATAGTACCATCATGCAGGTCACACTGAGTTTGTGTGATTTTTTACAGGAAGAATATTATGTTTCTGGTATTGATTAAAATATTAATAACCTAATTTTACTAATACAATATAATTCATATACAACTGAACAACAATTTTGAATATGGAGAACAGAACTGAGAATTTTTCTTTAGGACACACTCTCTCACAGTCTCATAAGCACCCACACTTAACATAACCATAAACAAAACTTCCTTTTCCTTTCATAAATCCATATTTTCTATTAATCTTCTATTTGTCCCTTAAAAACTAAAAAGTATTCTGTGTGGAGAAGTGATAATTCGGGATCTTGCTGTTCTCAAACAAAAAGACACATTGTTTGTTTTTTGTTTGTCTGTTTCTTTGTTTTGGAAAATCTAATAAAATTTTTATAAAAAAACCCTAAAAAGTACAACTATAAATTTTTATTTCCACAATGACCATTCTGACCAATTCTTTCTCAATTGCCCAGAAAATGCCAATTTGGTGGTGAGCATCAGACTAGATGCCAACACATACAACCAATATTGGGAAGCAGGGAGAAGGGATTGACAGTGGTTAGTCAAGTCTTATGAGCAACTGCTAATTAAAAATATAAAAGCAATAGAAAGACTCCAGTATTACAACTTTCCTCAAGATTTAAGAATACCAAAATCATGAAAAAGAAAGCAAATATATTGTGCATGATATCCTAAATATTTGCTTCAAAATAACTTTATTATAGATTAGGTCTCTCAGACTTGATCCTCTTGAAATGTGAGGTCCTTAATGTTCACTGTTCACTGTTGGTTTGGTATATTTTAGAAAATGTTTGCTTGTTTTATATACTAGTGCAGTGATGGCGAACCTTTTACTTGCCAAGTGCCAAAAAGTACGTGCTTTGCGCGTGCCATCCACACTTGCATGCAGCTCGTCCACGTGCACTGCATGTGCAACCGGACCATCTGCACATGCATGCAGCTTTTGCACATGCAATGCATGTGTGCTGGGCATAGGCACTCACATACACATGAGCAATCATGTGTGCATGTGCAGGAGAGCTCCAAAGACTAGCTGGATTTCCTGCTTCAATTGTGTACATGCACAGCGGATGCCCGAAGACCAGCTGGGTCTCTGCAATCGCGCATGTGTATATATGCAATCGCATGTGCATGTGCATGCTCAGCTTGAGGTAAGTTGACCAACAACTTGTGTGCCCAGCAAGATGGCTCTGTGTACCACCTGTGGCTCCCGTGCCATAGGTTTGTCATCATGGTACTAGTGGTTTCCCTGTCAGTGAAGGTGGGAGTGGTCTTGTGGTTCCTTGATTAGACTTTTTTTTACTGTTTGCCTGAGTTGGTGGTTCCTTGATTGGGGCATTGTTTACTTCTTGATTGTTGGTCTAGTGCTAATCTTGGTTTTAATCTCTGCTTATCAGGGTGTTGATTGTTGGTAAGGAAGTATTTTGATTTTTATTTTGTTTCCTTTTTGGCTTTTTGATTCTCTTGAACAGCATGTAGATGTTGTTTATTTCTATATGACTGTGGGTGGCACATTTATCTAAGTGCCAGGCTGTCAGTAATTCTCTAGCATTTTTTGAGATTGGGATTTATATTGGTCTACGATGCTGAGTATCAAGAAACTATGGTCTGCCATGAATTATGAAATTAAGGAGTTATCATGTCTTCTGACTGCTAGTTGTTATTTATGGATGTCTAAACAACAAACTCAAGAGAGCACTAAAAACCCCACAGTTCAATCCTGAGCTGCAAACATTGTTTTCTATCAGTAATGGACCATAACTCCTATAATCCTCATTATATACAAATTTTGGCCAGAGTAGATGGATGACAGAATATATAATCTGGCACATTTTGATAAATTAGCGAAAAAGTCAAATAGGTAATATTGAGTGTCAAATCACAGAAACACAGCATTTCACTGAAAGTTTTTGCATTATGTATCTATAATCGGAAAAGCAATTAAAATGCATGTTATGTATTGACATATTAGGTGTTCTGAATATAACTTCCCATGATCCTCTTACTGTTTAGACTCACAGATATTCTCCATTGCTTATGCAATTTATTAAAATTATGCACTTGAGATTTCAATATAATGTGAATTATGTTCATTAATCAGACAACAATCACAATACATATTATAATATAAACTGTCATGATAGAATTTATTTTATATTTTTAATATTATCTTTAATATAGTTCACTAGAACTTTATTCCACTAAATGTAATGGCATTAAGCCAGTTCGCATTTAAAGGATTACTGCATAGAAATAAATATCTTATTGCAACTTTCTATAAATTTAGAGTAAGAAGAGTTATTGCTAGCAGATTTAAAAGTTTGCATTACAATATAACATTTACTTTTATTTCTATTTTACAATAAAATTCTTATTAAATGTTGGAAAGAAAAATGTTTTAACAAAAACTTCAGAACATCAATACTCTTTGAAATCACTGATCCTTTTTCTTCCAAGACTACTGTAAAAATGGGTTTCTAGCTTCAAATCATGTATTCATTAGAAACATAAGTCAAATCTGATTTAGAGAAATATGATTGCACTTAGTAGCTTTCCACTTCTGATAGATGAGTAAGAAGAACAGAGCAATCTAACTTGTTCACTACGATGTTACACTTAATGTCTGTCACTTATGTAAGCCAATCATTACACCAGATTTGTCATAGGCTTACTAAATTTCTTACCAGTTACAACTGAAGCAAGGGGAGGGACTTCCACTAGCAACTTAGTCTGAAGTATCACAACCATTCTACAACACAGAATGAATTCTAGGCCTTAAACTGCTAAGTTTCAGTCAGAAAATAATTTAATCCACACTTCCAGAAAATAGTGTTATATTTTCAGTTTCACTGAACTTATTAAAAACTAACTTTTAATATCCATGTCTAAAAACATTCTGGGGCTGGAGAGGATCCTTTGTCTCTCTCTACAGTTAAGGCTTTATATGCCACAAGGTAGAGCCTAGTAACATCTAGCTCCAATTACAAAACTGTACATTATCTGTAAAGTCACATATTTACTCAACTATGCAACATAATTGACAAAACTCTCCATTTAGGAGAACCAAGAGTTCAAACAGGATACTTCACCACTATATTTATTTTAAGGGCAAAATGAAATAAAATGAAATGCTATAATAACTACAGTACTATCATGAGAACAATACTACATAATTATGGGGGGCGGACTTAACAAAAAATGGAGGAATGACTCTATGATCATTGATCTACATGTAATAAAATCTGTAAATCAAAGCATTTCATAAATTTATTCAACCACATATATAATTGTGTTGTTTCATTGCTGTAAGTAACAATTTAAAACGTAGTTTCTTTTACAAAGGTGCAATTAAATGACTTACAATTGTCATATTATTAAGAGTCTAAAACTCAAACTTTTGTGTAGTTCAAGCCACAAGTTTCTTTGCCCTCTAAATCACAGATTAAAAAAAACTTGTTGCTTGCATGCATTTTCTTGACAATTGCCTAATTTCCCATTAATGATTTAAACAAATTATAGAAATGAATCTACTTAAAACATATAGCAGGATCAAAAAATAACTGATTCAAAGAGTGGTTACTAGGTTCAAGGGTCGTTTTACCAATCTGAGGGATCAAAACAAGGGATTTAAAGCACCTGAACCTGATGTTTTCAGAAAAGAACACAAAAGACACAGTTTAAAAAATTAGAGCGAACCCAGAACAGAAATATAACAAGGATTTTGTTCCCAACTGGAAATGCAACTCTCACTCCTGGATCAAGTACAATGATCACCAATTATCTTCTTTTCTGGTTTATTATAGTTTATAGCAATTTGTAAGGCGAAAGAATGAACCTGACTTGTTTTTAAGAATGGTGGCAGAAGGCCTGAGGAAAGATGGCAAAAACTTGTATTATTAACAAACCAGAAATCCAAGTTCAGGGACAATGGAAAAAGAAAATGAGGATTCCTTGAAATGTTTAATCTTAGAAACTCATTAGGACTTCTTATATTGTGCTTGGGAGCCTCTGGATATTCCCCATTCCTCTCATCTGATTTTCAAAGCTCTCTATATATAAATAGAAAAATCCCTGTACAGATTGAGGACATCAGTTTGCTTACTAAGTCCTCTCCTATGCCAGCTCTGCCACCCTGCACCTCCCTGCCTCTTAGTAAGGGACGAAGGGTGACTTACTTATTTCTACTCTATTCCTGGGAGGGGAAGGGTTGCAGCCAAGACAAACGCAATACTGTAAAACTTTCGGGGCAACCTTGGATGATTATTAACGACCAGCGGGAAGCACGCTGGATCCCAGGAAATTTCCTCTCCCCGCCCAGGGATCTAACTCAGCTAGTTTTCGACGACATTTTGCGGATATGGGAAAACAGAACTTCCCTCCCTTCCTCCCTCTGGAATTAGTCAAACCATAACCGGGAGGGAAAACTCTGCTGCCATCTTTATTAATGCTGCCCCTCTGTCCACCACACGGAAAAGAGTGGAGGGGCCTCAATCTAGTTAAGGTGGCGAAGCTCTTCCATGAATAGAAGGATGGCAGCGCAGGAGTTGGTCCCCGATGGCGTCAGGCCCCTGCTAAAGCCCCCCCCCCCCGCCAATCATCAGACGGGTGGGGAACCGGAGAGCGCGAAGCGAGTAGAAAAGGAGCGAAATGCACAGGCAGAAGCTGGAGGACAGATCGGGGCTGTAAGGGGGCCCTGGTGTCCCGGGCCAGGGGAGACGCATGCAAGGGGCCACCGGGGCAGCAAAGAGGGCGCTAGGCAGCTCTCTGAGCAGGCCGTTGCTTTCGCTCGCTTACCTTGATGTGGAAGCGGATGAGGGCCAAGCGTATGCAGTGCGCCATGCAGACAGGCGGGAGAAACCAGACCTTGGGCGGCGGGGTGCCCTTGTTTTGGACGTGGCTGACAATCTGTTGGGCGGTCTGGCGCTCGTTGCCTTGCCGCTTCACCCACTCGTGGAGTCGGGCTTTTTCCAGGGCGCCGTTGAAGAAGACGAAGAGCTCGATGTTGCCGTTGAAGCAGGCCTTTGCCAGCGCCGCCAAGTAGCCAAGCATGTGGTTCCATTGCCCGCCGCTCACCCAGTCCGTGTAAAAGCCGCCGTAGAGTCGGTGCAGGCAGTTGTCGGCGTCGATGAGGAGTCGCAGCGGGGTCTGAGGCGGCCTTTGGCGACCACCACCCACCAGGCTGCCCCGGGCCAGCTTCTGCAATTCCACCGGCACTACGGCACTGGGGCAGTGTTTCTCGATGTAGTCCTGGAAGCCCTGCACTCCCATGGCGACGGTGGGACCGGGCTGGCTGTTAGCGGGGGCTTAGGTGGCGGTGGCGGCGTAGGAAAGGAGCTGGCTGAGAAGAGCTTCTTCGGTCCTGGCGTGGAGGCGGCAGGAGCAGTTGCGATGGGTAGTGCTGGGCAGAGCTGGTGCTGGTTGTCTAATATTATTCAACTAAGGCGGACTGGTTGGTTGGTTGGTGGGTGAGCGGGCGGGCAGGCGGGCGGCGGCTGCAGTTACACGGTGGCTCTTCAGGGGGGAGTTGTATGGATTAGTGGGGGGTTCATGGCTGCTGCGCCCGCCATGTGCTGCCCTCACAGCGCCATGGCTCTGGGGATCCGGGCTACTGCTGCTGTGGCTGCTGCCGCTGCGGCTCTACTGCCGGGGAAAGGGAGGGAAAAGCGAGAGAGCAGGAGGGGAGGGAGAAGGAGGAGGAAGGGAAAGGAGGAAAAGAAGAAGCAGGGGGAGCGACACAGCGCGCAGGAAGCCAGCCCACTCGCCGTCGCGGAACAGGCGGGACTTGGCCCAGAGTGCCGAGGCCGCCACTGCCGCCTGCCAGCTCGCTCAGGCAAGCGGAAGGCAGCTGGCCCAAGGCCGACGGCCCGCTCTTCCCCTCTTTCCTCTTCCACCTGAATGGCAGAGTGGGAGGGCAGCCGGGCCGGGCCGGGCCGGGCCAGCTCACCCTTCCGTCTCCTCCTCTTCCACTTCCACCCACCACCACCCTCGCCTAAGCCTCGGCTAGCAAGCAGAACCGTCCCAGCGCCGCCGCCCTGCAGCTGGGACGCTAGGGCGCATGGCCTGTTGCATAACCCAAGCATGCGCACGGCGAGACAGGCGGGAAGAAAGCTGAGAGGAGGATTGGACCAGCCGGGGCCGCGCAAGCGGAAATGAGGGAGGGGTAGGCGTGTGAATGGCGGGTGGCATTCAGGGAATGGGAGGGAAGGGGGCCTGAGAGCAGCGAGGAGGAGGAGGAGGGGACATGGTGGTGTTGGGTGGGGGGAGTATAGAGGATTCCCTGGGGTTCGAGGAGGAGCGGCCGTTCGGTGGCTGGAAATGTACAAACCACCTGCGGCCGGCCAGAACTCTTAAGGCTTGTTCGGCCAGGCTTCCTGCCGGATAATTATGGGCACGAGGGCTAATGTTTATTGTACGTGCAAAATTCCCCATTTCGAACTCTACTCCCGCGACTGCATTTGCGCCTGAGAACATGAACCCCGCTCCGTGAAAGTGCACGCCCCAGTTCATGCACAATAACGTGCCGCGCATTAGACAACCCGGTTCCCATTCAGGGTTATGTGTGAGTGAGTTCATTACCTATATATAAAGTGAACTCAAAATCAAGGCGAGCCTTAAAGAACAAGATTTGTAAGACTAAAGGATAATATAGGTATGAGAGCGCGCGCGGGCGGGCCCACGCATCGAGAGCTCTCTTAAAGAACCGAGAAATTGTCATGTTGGAATTGACCTCAAAGATCATCTAGTCCAACTCTGTTTGGTGCAAGGTTTGCAAAACATTTCAAATAGATGTTACGCGGTTTAATTGAAGATCTCCGATGAAGGAGACCATGCCAGTTCAGGGGGCAGCCTATTCTGTTAAGTGCCGTAACAACATTTACCACCGGGAATTTTTCCTAATAATCTAACTTTAATTATTCCTTCTGGTCCTACCCTCTGGTTCTGCTCATCCATTCCGAAACTGCTTTGCATACCTCTTGTACGAAGACTGTTGAAAGAAATAAGGGATAGAACTCCTATTAAAACAAATCTCTGGCTTCCAAGAATTTTCCATGTACTGGCTGTTAGACAGGATAATTTGGCATATCCTGGGGATAATGGAGCAATTTGTAATTGCTTGTTTGTGAGTTGAGGATCAGTTTGGGACTGCCACTGCTGAGATGTTTGTGATTTTTTTTATTTACAATATTCAAGACTGGCAAACAGGTTTTGGGTCAAACAGCTGAAGAACTACTTAGGTAAGAGATAGTTCTAGGCATCCCTTAGGCATGAAAGCCGGCTAAGTGATGGGGGGGCAGTTACCTTCTCTTAGCCCAATCCATCTCACAGGGTTGTTGTAGGAAAATAGGAGGCAGGAGTATTACTCACTATCTTGATTTATATATAAATATGCAGAATAAAAATACAACATCCCAAAACAGCTGGAACACCATTTGAACACCATTGGCATTGACAAAATCACAATCAATTACAAAAGGCAACACTTACATCCTTAGACGGTACCTTTAATATTATTAAATAAAGCTGCCTATTCCAGGTCCTTGAAAAGGACTCAATAGATGAAGAAAAAAAGCCAAATCCAGTCTAAACGTCTGGCTGACTCTGACAAGCCAAAGCCAAACAAAGACCCTACCATCAACCAGATATGACAATATAAATACAGTAAATACTTTAATCTTTCCATAAATCATTACACCATTCCTCTTGGTTTCCCCTCAGTTAGGAAACTAGAAATCCAGGAAAAAATACAATTTTCTATATTTATAAATGAATAAATGAACTTTTTGGTAGTCAACTAAGGAAGCACATCACAATAGTAATGGGGCATTTTATCTACTCTAACATCAACTGGAAGACAAACTTTGCACCAAGTGGAAGATCCAACAGGTTCCTAGCAAACCTAGCAGACAACTTTGTTTCCTAAAAAGTAGAGAAGAGAACAAGGGGATTAGCCATATTGGACTTAATTCTCACTAACAGAGATGAAATGATAGAAGGTGTTGAAGCTACAGGAACCTTGCAGGTGAGTGATCATGCAAATATTGGAATTCAACATTATGCAAGCACAAGCAATAGAACAAAGTCAAACTAGAGACTTGGACTTTAAGAGACCTCATTTCAATAAACTTAGATCTTGGGAAGGATTCCATGAATGAGAATCTTCAAGGGAAAAACAACTCAAGCAGCTTGGGAAATTTTGAAAAGTGTGATTATAATTCAATTTAATCCTTTATTGTCAATGCACAATATGTGTGCAGTGAAATTGAGTAAAAAAGCCAAGTCTAGCACAAATATCAATGAAGAAGAAAAATAACAGCTCCCAAAAAAAAACCAGCATGGCTGCATAAAGAACTCTCTTGACAAATTGAAAAGACAAACAGGACAAGTATAAAAAGTGGAAAGGGGCACATAACTAAGGCAGAATATCAGCAAGTAGCCCGAGCCTGCAAAGAAGTAGTGAGTAAAGCTAAGGCTCACAATGAACAAAGGCTTGGGACAAAAGTAAAAAATAACAAACAAAGCTTCTTCCAACATGTTAAAAACAAGAAAAAAAAGTCAAGGAAACAATAGGTCTATTGCTGGAAGAAAATGGCAAGAAGGTTACAAGAAACAGGGAGAAAGCAGAACTACTTAACTCAGTTTTTCATCTGTCTTTACACAAAGGGAAAAAACAGTCCATCCCATCAAAAACAGCACCACAAAAAATAGATAAGGAACACAAGTTAAAATAGGGAAGAAAATGGTGATCACCTATCTACCCTAGGCGAATTCAAATCACCAGGACCAGATGGATTAAACCCCAAAGTTCTGAAGGAACTGGCAGACAAGATCTCAGAACCACTGAACTATATGTTTCAAAGATTCTGGAGCACCGGGGAACTGCCAGAGAACTGGAAAAGAGCTGATGTAGTTCCCATCTTCAAAAAAGAAAACAAAATAGACCCAGAAAACTATAGACCTATCAGCCTGACCTCAATACCAGGGAAGATTCTGGAAAAGATAAGTAATGAATCAGCGAACACTTAGAAGCAAACAAAGTAATAACCAAAAGCCAACATGTTTCTCAAAAACAGATTATGCCAGACTAATCTTATTGCATTCTTTGACAAAGTGACAAAATTAATGAGCCAGAAGAATGCTGTCAATATAATTTACTTGGACTTTATTTATTTTATTTTATTTTTTATTTT
>JAEANM010025172.1:0-10994 GCA_017656035.1 Myanophis thanlyinensis | reverse complement strand
AACCCGGCCGGACGCCCCGGACAGGACATAAAAAGAGGACATGTCCGTGCAAAAGAGGACGGTTGGTCACCCTAAACTGGGATAACTTTTCTGATGTAGAACTTTTAGAGCAATCTCTGTCACTTGAAGACGTATGGACTTCAACTCCCCAAATTCCCCAGCTATACTCCCCTGAAAAATATTGCTTTAGAATGCCTGCAACTTCACAGCAGCCCTTAATACAAAGACACCAGAGACCACCTGCTAGAGCTAGGCAGTCCTGACTGGTTTAAGCAGTCATACTTGTTTGCTTATTCATACAGTTCAGTTTCCAGAACACCCCGCAGGTGAACATTCCTCCAAAGACAACAACTCTTCATCCTTGCTGAGCAAAAACCTACCAGCCTGCTGTGAGGAAATAGAGACAAACTGATAAAATCTTATTTTCCCAAATAGGTTTGGAATGTACACCGAGACAAAAGCAAGGGAACTCTATGTCAGTAGTGGGAGATATGGCAACATACTATTATTAGAGCATCGGAATGTGCTCAATGGCACATCCATCCCTATTTCAGGCCTTCCTCAAAGATCATGGGAACAGCCTTTGAGGGTTCAGGCTGATGAATGCAACTTCCAGCTGTGGGCTGAGAAGCAGCATGAGGCCACTATTGTAGGCTTCATGTAGGGAATGCTTGAAAGCTTTGATGCACCTTCCCTAAAATGATTTTTTTTTACAAAACTAGCCTAGGAAGGAAAAGGAGCGAGGATTTCCAAACTTTCTGTAATTCTGCATATCTGATATGAAAAAAGAGTCTATCAATAAAATAGCTTTTGTGAGAAGGCCACAAAATGGGAATATTCCATATATTATTCCCAGCCTACTTTAGGCAGAGAAGTATTTTCCTTCCTCTCCCGAAATAAATGGAGACTTTCCCTCATTCAAAAGATTGGGTTTGAAAATGCACGTGATTCAACATTGTGTGTGTGTGTTTAAAATTGCATCCTAGAAATAAATCCCTGCTCAGCCAGAGTTCACTGGGTGATTTGGGGGCCAGTTCTTTCTTTCTTTCTTTCTTTCTTTCTTTTTTCTTCAGTCAATCAACCTTATCTACAGTAGTTATTCTTGAGAGGATAAAAATTAGGGAATCAGTATTTTGTTGTCTTGAGTTTCCAGAAGAAAGTGAACATGTAAATGCCACTAAAACATTAAACAGATGGCCTGGGCTTGTTTTTATAATGTGTAAAAGGTCTTTTAGTTAGAACATGGCTAGTTTAATATAGCCTTTTTGCAAGCCCCAGGACAGGACCCTGTTTTGGCAATCTGAGAAAAAGCTAAGAAGCAAAACAGATTTCTTAAGTCTTGCAGAAGTTCAAGGCACAATCTGCATTCCTGCGAACATCAACCCCTTGCTCAAAACTGGGGTAATTTTTTTTTCCATTTGGTGAATTGGTTTAATTATTTTAAATGAGTGCCATTAGCTCCTGCAAGCTCCTAATTCAGTCCCTTAACATTCCCTAAACAGACAGAATGAAAAAAACAGGACTGCTCTGACTTTGTCAGCTTTGCCTGTTACAGAGACATCATAACTTA
Source organism: Myanophis thanlyinensis (assembly GCA_017656035.1). Lineage (NCBI taxonomy): Eukaryota > Metazoa > Chordata > Lepidosauria > Squamata > Homalopsidae > Myanophis > Myanophis thanlyinensis. Next base: position 9,424 of record JAEANM010025172.1, on the reverse strand, counting down.
ACGAGTAGCCCTTGACTACTCCAGTAGAAAAAAGTAACTTACAACCAGTCCTCACACATACAACTGTTGCAGTATCCCCACAGTCACGTGATCAAAATTCAAGTGGCATGTATTTGTAGTGGTTGCAATATCCCGGGTTTATGTGACTGCCATTTGCGAGGCCTTCCCAGCCAGTTTCCCACAAGCAAAGTCAACGGGGGAAGCTGAATTCACTTAATGCCCACACAGTTCACTTAACAACATTGGTACAAAAGTCATAAGATTGAGCACAACTCACATACAGTAACCAACTGCCTTGCTGAGGTCTCATTCTGGTCTCAAACCGAGCTTATTCTAGCATTGTAGCAACAGTTGTAGGGGTGAGGACTAGTTATAAGTCACTTTTTCAGTGCTGTTGTAACTTGTTTAGTAAATGATGGCTAAACAAGGGGCTGTAAGCCGAGGACTACTTGTACTTAAACCCCTTTGTGTCTTGTATCACCCCACTCCTTGTCCTGATTGCTCCCACCTTCTCCGCTGACTGAGCAGTGCCAAAGAAGATGGGCACAAAGGCCAGCCAGACGATGCAGGTTGTGTACATGGTGAAGCCAATGGGTTTAGCCTCATTGAAGTTCTCAGGCACGCCACGGGCCTTGATGGCATAGACAGTGCAGGTAACCATCAGAACAATACTGTAGCTGAGGCAGGAGATGATAGAAAGGTCTGACATGTCACATTTGAGGACGCCCTGGGCGAATTCTGGGTTGGGTGTACGTTGCTCTTCATAGTCAATGATGCTATGGGGTGGCTGCACACCCAACCAGATAACCACAGCCACAACTTGCACGGACATGAGGCTGAAGGTGATTACCAGTTGGGAGGTGGGGCTGATGAATTTGGGTGGACTCACTGACTTCTTGCCTTGTTCAAAGATGCGATAGATGCGGTTGGTTTTGGTCAGCAATGCTGAATAACTGATGGCCATGCCCAAGCCAAGGAAGAGGCGCCGGAAGGCACAGATGGTAACACCTGGTTCAGCAATCATCAGAAAAGTGATGGTATAGATGAGGAAAATCCCAGTGAGCAGGACATAGCTCAGCTCACGACCTGAGGCTCGGACAATGGGGGTGTCGTTGAAACGGATGAAGGTGATAACGATGAAGACAGTGCCAAGGATGCCCAGAATGGCCAAGAAGATGGGCAGAATGGCCCAAGGAGAGCTCCACTCCAGCTTGACAATGGGTGTTGGGCGGCAGGCTGTACGATTGAGATTGGGCCTCATGTCAAAGGGACACATTTCACAGTTGAACTCATCCAGTTGGTACTGGTAGCCATCACATAGCTCACAGTGCCAGCAGCAAGGAACACCTTTTACCATCTTCTTCCTCTCTCCTGAGTTACAGGGGAGGCTGCATACTGATGAGGGGATCTCCTTCTGTCCACCTGACCACTGCATGTCCTCGATCTGTGGGAGAATCAGAGAAAGCCAGAGATCAATGATTGCCATTTATCCCAGGGAATCACATCTGAGTTTCAACACCTTGCAGGTTTGTTTTTTAGTTGATGGGATATGACAACAATGTACTTGTAAGGCAGCCTCGCAATTAACTTATCATGAACATGATTGGGGTAAACTGAGGTTTGACTGTCTAGTGGCAAATCTGGTCAAAACTCACTAACATAGTACCATCCTCACCGTTAGCAGGAACGCGGCATGTGGAACCACGAGGGGAGACAACCTATCTAGAACTTCTCTAGTTTACTGAATGTGAAAGCTCTGAATGACCAAAGCCAAGATCAGCAGCAAAGAGAATATTTACAGAGCCATTTGGTGACATAGATGTCACATGGAAAATTGCCAGCTGGAATACAAGAAGATTAAGAAGGGAAACGCATGGATTAATAAATGAAATGAAAGAAGAATAAATATGTTGTGCATTTGAGAATCTAAGACAAGGGAAAGGATGTAAAAGAGTACAATGAAAATGGTCTAATTGTATGGTCTGGAACTGAATATATTCAGAAAAGTGGAGGTATAGGTTGAATTGAACACTGGAATTAAAGGCTGAAAGGACTTCTTTTGAATTTGAGTGACATTTGGGTGATACTTTGATGTGTCCTTGGAGAAGCTTCTAGTAGGGAAAACATATTGAAACAGGCTCTTTTAATAGAAATAAAATACGTTTTTGTTTCTTTGGCCTTTTTTTTTCAATTTACTATCACCCCATTGCTATGTTCCAGAATTGTTGGAGTACAAGAGCTTTCACACAAAGCCGAGACTGTACTGAATACTGAAATATTTTAACAGCAGTTCTTTGGCTGATTAATTATCCAGGGATCAGATCCATAAGCAGCCAATCAGGTATGTTCTATCATAGAAATGCATTAGAAGGAATATATCCAAGGTTGGCTAGCTGTCTGTCATTTCTTTCTTGATAGTTCTCAATTTGGTACCTTAAAATAATGTATGACAATGTCCCGTTCAACATAATATTTTCCATTAACCATTCAGATCAGCACAAAGGCCATGTTATAGGTCCCATCTACTACAGAGCTTCATCTGATGGGATCCAAATCACGTGCCTTTTCTGCTGTGGCTCCTACCTCTAAAACATCACCTACTTCTGATATGAGGTCAGCTTCAATCCTGTTAGCCTTTTGTAAGGCTCTGAAAATATAGTTTTCCAGTTAAATGTCTATGGAGATTCTCAGTTATTCAGGTTATGGTTGTCCCAAAAGTGCTTCTTCAGCTTTGAAGAAGAGCTGAAGAAATTTCTTGGATGAGAAGCTAAATGTCTTCAAAGAAAAACCAGAAAGTCCAGTTGACTCTTGAAAAAAGCACCTTTGGGATAGTTCTTCTAGCAACCTTGGGGATTCACGGGGAGCCTGTGGAACGATTTAGATTATGTTCTCCTGCAATCTTGTTTTTAATGATCTTACTTGTTTTTATTTATTTTTAAAATGTTTTAACAATTGCAATATTATTTTAAATATTGGTAGTTCACTGCCTAGACTCATTCTTAGTAAGATGGGCAGCTACGGCAAATGTGTTTAATTAACGAACAAAGGAACAACAAACAAGTAGGTAAGGAAAATAAAGCAAAGTTAAGATTGTATATACTATATGAATGCTGGGCCAGGCACAGACTTTGGTAACACTCAACAAGGCCAGCTCCCAGTTAAATTTATCTTCAAAACTCCAGAGTACCAAATGGTGATTATTGCAAAGCAGAAGAGAACTTTTTAAAAGTAAAGAGGGTTAAAAACTCAACCACATATCCAGAGGTGGGTCAGTTGCTTTACAACATCAGCTTGAGCAATCTACTATTGAGGGGAGTCATATTTTCAGAATTATATTTATAGTGGGGAGAAAGTGTATACACATGATTTAAAGGTGATAATTGATTGATTCTATGCTATGTCACTCACATTCAGTCGAAGGTATTCTGTCCACTGGCCAATGGCCTTGTATCCTGGGGCTGTAGTATTTGTCAGCTGATACTGGAAAATATCATAGCGCCCAGGAGCATCTCCATTTTCGTTGAACATTACTGGTGTCCCAGCACTGCCTGAAAGAAGGAAAAGGTTACAGGGAGATAAGGACATCCTTCAAGATGGACATGCTCTAAAAGAAGAGGAGACAACTTTGTGCTGAGGGATACTGGCCAACAGAGGCTAGTGGGAAGAAAAGTTATAGGCAGCCTCCAAGGTCAGATGTGATAGGTCATCTACTTGGAGGGTCTCAGGGGTGTTTGGTTTGCTGTTGTGAAAACTTAGGTTTGCTGTTGTGATGGGAGACACAAGAGGCTTAGGGTCTAAGCCTGTGAAACTTTTTTTAAGATGGTTTCCTGTTGCAAGCATTGATGGATAGAGAAAACCACATATGAGTTTTCTCCACCTCTCTATCTCTCTAGGTTAGAAGATGCATAGGTCCTGTATTGGCAAGGATAGGACATGTTGAGTATGACATGCCTACAAAATGTGCATGACAAATATGTTGAGTTGGAGCTGTTTGCTTTGCATCTTAACATGCAGCTTCCACTTGTTTGTGACCTAAAGCTGTAGAATCCAAGGAAAGCTTTCTCGCTCCTTCCTGCTCTGACTCCTGCAAACTTGCACTTGCCTGCCAGTTCATGATCACAGCCCTTCCTTGGTCTAAAAGTTTGCTCAGTACTGCATGTATGCAAATGTAGAATGCTACACATGACACAGAGACAGCGTGATATAACCCAATGTCTTAGCTGGAAAGGGGATTCTCTTTCAATCTCACCATTGAAGTTGACCCCCAGAATGTAGTGCAGCAGGGTTCGCCCGTCAATGGGATCCATCTTATCGCACACCCCGATGTGGCCAGAACAGAGCTCCATATGCATGTTGTGCAATGCATGGGCCATGGCATAGACAGCGTCAATCACAAACTGCACCTTCCCCTCCTGCTCGTAAGTTGATTCTCGTCCAATTCGTTCATCTCCTGAAGAAAAGGGAAAAAGTGAGCCAAACCGGTGGCAATTCTAAACACCCCCTCATATTGAAATGTTCTCTGGTGCTGTGAATGCTTTTCCTTTTACTCTAGTACCTTGCTTACAGAATTCAGCCATGGTGGCACACTGATAACAGATTAACAGAGTTGGAAAGGACTTTGTAGGTCATCTAGTCCAAACCCCCCCCCCCCCCATCCAAGTGGGATTAGAATGGAGTGTTGCATGGTTAGAATGGTTAGAATAGAGCCGTGATGGTGAACCTATGGCACGGGTGCCACAAGTGGCACGCAGAGCCATCTTGCTGGGCACACAAGCTGTCAGCCAACTTGCCTCCAGCTGAGCATGCACATGCAATTGCGCATGCACACATGCACAATTGCAGAAACCCAGCTGGTCTTTGGGCATCCGCTGTGCATGCACGTGATTGCAGCAGGAAATCCAGCTGGTCTTTGGAGCTCTCCTGCGCATGCACACATGACTGTTCATGCATGCATGCATTGCACGCGTAAAATCTGCACATGTGGAGGAGCTGCACACAAGTGTAGCTGGTACACGCAAAGCACGTACTTTTCGGCACTCAGTAAGTAAAAGGTTCACCACCACTGGAATAGAGCATTGCAGGTCAACTCTGCTCACAGTCTGGAGTTTGATTCTGACGGGCTCAAGGTTGACTCAGCCTTCCATCCTTCCAAGGTAGGTAAAAGAAGGACTCAGATTATTGGAGGCAATATGCTGACTCTGTAAACTGCTTAGAAAGGGCTGTGAAGCACTATATAGCGGTATATGAGTCTAAACACTTTACTATTTCTTCCCCAGAAAGATTCGGCTATCTCTTGTTTTGCTTTTTTTTTCTTAAAATGCAAGATCCTTTTAATTTCCCTGGCCTTTTAGGTGTTTTTTTCTTTTTTGCTGGCTGTGATAATTTGGTTACCTGCCTCATCAGAGCCATCCTATACTTTATCTCAAACATGCCGACTTTTATTTTCCAAGCAAAATAACTACCAAATAATGATTCATATCTGGGCAGCATACTAATTTCCTTTTGTTGTGTCTGCGCAGGTGTGGACGAAGTTGTCTACCTAGTCTGCACCTGCCAGCACTTGGAGTGGGAAAATACTCTGGTTTGATTGGCTGCAGGCAGACAGCCAAGAAATATAAAAGTGCTGGAAGCCTGCAGCTCAGGCAGACTGCGCTCTGCTTTTAACAAAAAAGGAAAGTTTATTTTAAATAAAAGGGAATTATATTCAGCATCGGTTTCCATCTCCTTCTTCCACTACACAGATCTAACACTGGCGATAAGGATGGGATCGAAAGAAAACCACAGACCATCAGCCCAGCAATACCACTCTGAAGCAATCAAAGCTGACCAAAAGCAGACAATATCCCAGAAATGGCAGGAGTCATCTCTTTTGACCCTTACAATACCAAGACAGAAACATGGGATGCTTTCATCCTCCAATTTGAAATGTTTTTGCAAGCAAATGAATTCAGAGATATCTCAGATGACAGGAAGCTGCCGTTGTTTCTAAATCACTGTGGACTGCAAGTTTTCTCAATGTCTCACATCTTGGTGGCACCACAGACCCTACTGGAAGTGACCTGGGGAACCCTCATAGCCAAGTTGAAGAACCACTATGCCCCGCGACCTTCGGAAATGGCAAGGCAACACGTTTTCTTTCAACAGGAGCAATGAGAAGGAAAATCTATCAGTGACTTCCTTGCAGCCCTCCGAGAGGCAGTTTATTACTGCAATTTCTCAGAGCTCAACAAGGCTCTGCGGGATCAGTTGGTCTGTGGACTTCAGGATGACAAATTACAATGGCAACTACTGGCCCATAGCACCCTAACCCTACAAATTGCCATCAAGGAAGCACAAGCCACTGAAGCCGCCAACAACGTGAAAAGAGGAAAGCAAAGCCCAAGCAACCAAAAACCCCCATGGCAAGTTGCATCCATACATCATGGGGATATTGAAGATGGCGGCAACATCAACTTGGCAGAGGAGGACAATATCCATAAAGTCCAACCAACTAGAGGTCCCAAGATGGCACAGATAGACCACATGTGAAGGCTGTGGCAGGAACCATTCCTGCACCAGCTGCAAATTCCAAGAAGCCATCTGCAGGAGATGCCAACAGAAGGGACATCTATCACGAGTCTGCCAGGCCGCCACACCAGTGGGGTTCAGCAAACAGCCATACACCCTCAAACAACAATACAATCCGAACTAGTGAAGGGGACCTCCAAGACCAAGAGCAGATGGTGAGAACTGCTTCACCATCAACGTGAGGATGAACTGAACAGAAAAGCAATCCACAATATCCAGCAAGCTGCAATGCCAAAAAATCAAAATGACTTTCCACCTGCAAGGACAGCCATGCGACATGGAAGTCTATACAGGGTCAGCCCTCAGCATCATATCCTGGAGCACCCTCCAAGAGCTGATCCCCAACATCAAACAATCTGGACTACCAAGAGACAGATCCATCTTAAAGGACTACCAAGGAGATTGCATCCCCATTGTGGGCAGCAGCAATTTCCATGTAAGTTATAAGGGGTTTGAAGGGAATCTGCTCATCATAATAAGGCAAGCACTTACAAGCCTGTTAGGGTTGGATTGATTCGATGCACTTGGACTTCGTGGGCCCATTCCAAAAACAAATCGTGGTAGATGCATACTTGAAATGGGTCGAGATCCAGAAAATGTCATCTACCACCACAGAAGCAGTCATCAGTGTCCTAAGCAGGCTCTTCGGAACACATGGACTGCCAGACATCCTTGTGTCAGACAACGGGCCGCAATTTACCTTGGCCTGTTTTGAAACATACCTAGCCCAACATGGGATCAGACATGCATTGACAGCACCCTTTCACCCAGTTGGAAATAGCATGTCAAAATGAGCTGTCAGAAACACAAAGAAGCCCTGGGGAGAATGGGGCCAGGGGACTGGCAAGAGAGGATAAGACAGTATCTCCTCATCCAGCACAGCACCCCAAACCCAAACCCAAACCCACACCCAAACCCAACCCAACCCAAACCAAACACTATACAGCCTTTGGACAAAATATATTCCAGTGTGTTCAAGAGCCTACTGGTCAGGAATTCTTTAAAGCAGCTACCTCTTTCTCCAGGACTTTGTGGTGTCCCAGTTTCTGATGATCCCAAAGGGAATATATGTAGTGTGTGTGTGTGTGTGTGTGTATACACATGGGTCTTTTCCCATGTAAGATTGAGACTATCTTGGCAATGTTTCGGCGAGGTCCCACTTGCCATCCTCAGGCTGGTGTCTTCGGCTCCGTGATCAGAGTTGCCATCTCTCTATAAATACTGGGGGGGGAGGGGTGTTGGTGTACTGGGCTGGTTCGCTGCATTGTTATTTCTTGATTGGTTGATGGAGTTGATGTTGGCTGTGTGATGGCCTTGTGAGTTTTGTTGTTGTGATATTCTGGGTCTTGTGTTGTAATCTCCTGGGTCGTTTGTTGTGTAATGATCTCTTTTCCATTAGCCTCCTGTGTTTTAATGGCTTCGGTAATGGGGTGTGTGATGACCTTGTGAGTTCTATTATTGTGGTATCCTGGGTCTTGTGCTGTGATCTCCTGGGTCATTTGTTGTATTGTAACTTTTTTAGTTCTTGTGGTGTGATTTCCTGAGTTTTATGATGTGATATCCTGAGTGGGTGGCTGTGATGTAGCATTCTGGGGTTTGGTTTGGCTTCGAGTTTGAGGTCTGGGTCTGTGTTCTTGGCATGTGTCAGTTTGTTTGGTTTTGGGGTTGGGTGTGTGTGACACCTGGCAATGCAGCCGTGGTCTGGTTTCTGGATGGTGGTTGTCTTTCATTTATAGGATGGGAAAGGATACAGACAAGACCCAGGATATCACAACAATAGAACTCGCAATATGTACACACACACACACACACACACACACTTGATGTGAGGTGTTGCCCACAGCACTTGAAGCTCTTTCTGGTCAATGAATCAGTAACGTTGTGCAGCTTTATTCTGTATGAAACACGGCAGAAAAAAAAAAAGGAACAGTTTGTTGCACAATAACAGCTGTGCATGCAAATGGTAGAGGCCTCTTATGCGGAGCTGGGATTCAACCAGTTCAAACCTATTCGCTAGAACTGGTTGTTAACTTTCTAAACAGTTAGGAGAACTGCTGGTTCAGCTGGTCATTAGGGCAGAAAAAAAAAAGATTGTTAGATTATTTTTTTATCCCACCACTGCTCCTATGTTACCACTGAGCTGCTTCCCTGGAGAGGGAAAAAAAAAATGCTCCGAGGTTGTCTATGGCTGGGTAAGATTTAAAATACGGATGAATTTGAATCCTGACCAACCAGCCACCTCAGTTTTGAAATGGCAGGTTCTGAATTGCCACGGATCTTTTTTGTTGTTGTTGTTGTTGTTGCTATTTTTGCTCTGTCAAAGAGCAGATGAATATGGCTAATGGAAGGAAAAAAAAAAAAAAGCATGCCACGGGCAGCTGTGAGGCTTCTGACTAAATGTAACATCAAATAGGTGCCCTTTTGAAAAGTAAACTGAAGCTAGATCATATTGTATTGAACCAGCTGCTAACAGAGATGTTTGAAAGGAAAGGGTAGTTGCTAAGGAGGCTTCCCAACAGGTAAGCAGAATATGCTCGCCTTCCCCCGGCCTCTCCATTCTGAAATCTATTTTAGTTTATGAGCTGCAGAAATCCAACAAATTCGCTAAAGGAGATCCTACTTAACAAAAAATAACCATGTGCTGTCCAGTTGTGGCATGTTGGTTTTGGGGGAAAAAGAAAAATGACCCTGGTTTTTTTTTTAAAAGGACTTACTCTGCTAAGTAAAGAATGCTACTGGCATTTAGCAACCGCAGTTGGGGTGACCAGCTCAGTCATTAAGTGAAGCAGTTGCTCATTGGAAATTGCAACTGGGATTGAAATCTTACTTCAACTTCCTTCCTTCCTTCCTTACTACC
>JAEANM010025171.1:0-10994 GCA_017656035.1 Myanophis thanlyinensis | reverse complement strand
AGGCCAGGCCGGCTAGCTGGAAGAGATGGGTTTTCAACGCACGTTGGAAAGCTTGGAGGTCAGTAATGGTCCGAATCGCAGGGGGGAGTTCGTTCCATAAGGAGGGCGCAGCCACAGAGAAGGCTTGAACTCTCGGGGCCGTCAGGCGGCATCGGCCCGACGGTGGCACCCTGAGGAGGCCTGCCCTGTGGGAGCGCACGGTCGGTTGGAGGCTGATGGTGGCAATAGGTGGTATGATTTGATTGCTTATTTAGTAACCTATGACTATCACTAAGTGTTATATCTTATGATTCTTGATGAATGTATTTTTTTTTACTTTTTATGTACATCGAGAACATATGCACCAAAGACAAATTCCTTGTGTGTCCAATCACACTTGGCCAATAAAGAATTATATTCTATTCTAGTCTCGCGTCTAGGTGTCACTCCCAAAACTCCTTATTATTTATGTCAAACCCCAAAATTGCTGATACTTGAAATATACTTTTAACTTCTTCCCCTCTGTCAGAGGTTTGTTCCCTCTTTCTTAAATGATATTTTCCTCACGTCCTATACTTTATTGTTAAGATCCGCTCTTTGAAGTGTGTGAGGTGTGTAACAATAGCAACAAAATTAAACTTTTAAAAGACTCGTGCAGTCATCTCAAGCAGAATAAAAACTTTTATTTTTTAAACTCCGAAAGGAAAATTTGTTTAGTGTTTTACAACAGTTACAGTACTAATTAATAATATGGAACTAATTAAAATAAAATAATATTTAATTGATCAAGGTGCCCTAAGATTGTTAGCATCTGGAAGACACTATTTTTCAGCAAGCCCACTGAATGTGTTAAAAAATAATACGGTATTTTGTGTCTTTTTACAAATTACAAAATACCTTAAATAGAAGAAAGTCCCCATTGAGAGATTTGAAAAATCAGATTAGGGATAGATCATCATGGAGAATATCTATATGGCTGCTGGGACTCAAAAACAACTTTATAACACATAATCAATCAATCAACAAAAATATTGCATCTGTAATGCTATATTGTTATTCCCACTCTTAAATTTTGTATTTCAGTACAAATTGGAGCTGGCTATCTTAAGAAGTAATAAATACATGCCTTTCCATGTAGCAATCTTCTACTGCATAGACCATGTCAAATGTCATGACTGTATGTCTCATCTGTTCCAACCATCATGGTCTATGGCCACAAATTTCAGAATATTTTGGTTAAGGAACCCTGCCTAACATCTAAAGATCGACAGGAAAGGTGCACAGAACTTTCTAGTCTAATTCTGGCTGCATCTTTACTGGAAAAAAAGAAGAAGAACCGAGTGTCCATCCCCTCCTTTTCTATGCATTGGTTGATTTCCTATTGTGCTAACAGGGCTGAGAATATAATCTGTGAGTGGCTTTTGATTCCTTGCAATACTTGCAGATTGTAAGTAAAGCTGATAAGAGTGGAGTGTGGAGAAGGACTAGGGAGTTCCTTCATATTTGCTTTGGTTTGTTATTCCTCTTACTGGAACGAATGAGCTCCAACAGCAGAGGTGCTGCTCCACCTTATCTATTCTCAGCAGCCTATGATGAGATGTGGGCAGGTAACAAAATATAATATACCGCAATAAATGACGAAGCCTCTGCTCATCCTCAGTCAAGTGTTTGCTTAAATAAGAACTTCTCGAGTTATTTTGCTGGGGTTTTCTTTCCATTCTTTACCCAACATGTGGAATAATATTTACTTTGGGGAAAATAAATGTGAATGGAGCAGAAACTCCAGATGTAAACTTCAGGAAATTGATGCGCGTGCCAAGTAAAGTATTGGCAACTAAATGCTGACAAGCTAGCTTTGTGGTAACTGCTGTAATTAAAAATCAAAACGATAAGTTTTCATGCTCTATTTTTGAGACTTGTAAATACGAAACTCCAAAATAGAACCATGCACGCACACATACATATATTCTGGAGTCTCCACATGTGGCAATGGACTTGTGAATTACACTTTAGTTCTTGAGCTCCGTGGAACTTCAATCGCAGGATGAACTTGTGAAACCAATGCCTTTAAAATGTGTTGCATGAGCTGGCCCTTAGAAAGTTTTCCCATATGTTATTTTTCCAACGAGGGATATGTCTGAACCTCGTATTATTTTTAAAACGGTCTAAAAACAGTGACTACATGAGACAGATGGCTCTCCCCTCCCCATTCGTAGTATTGTATGTGCAGCAATAATTTTTAATACAGCAGTATTATCAGCAGCACTTTCCTCCAATTTGGCACTGACAAACGGGAGCACCTGACTGGTTCTGAGATTTGTGAACCAATACTTTAAGCAGCTACAGTCCATTAGGAAGGTTGGGATATAACCTGAGCCAAAATGGATAAATTGAGACTCAAGAGAGACGTGGCTTTCAAAATGTTGGCTGCAGCCTTAGAGTTCAGTGGCAGAAGTATAGTCAAAACAGGAGTAGCATCCAACTTGGGCTCCCACCTGGATCTTAAAAAAAAGATTGAAGATAACAGAATAAAAGGTCCCTTCCAACTCTGTTACCTTCAATCTTTTTTTAACCAAACAAACTTGATTGTGATCTAGTTGAGGGCCGACATGTTCTTATGGGGGAATCTAGTTATCTTTTCTAGAGTGGCACTATCAGTAGGAGATGGAACGGCAGGCAAAAATGGGTTGTGGGTGAGCATGGCAGACTAGGATGGCCATGAGATGACAGCAAAGAAATTCAGAACATTTCAACTCATTTTTAATATGACTGAAGGGGAAAATGATTCAAAATCAGAAATATTCTTCAAACATGTGTTTTATGCATAGCAAAAAAAAACCCCACTGTTCCACAGGAATTTGGTAGGATTGATTCTGGGAAGGTCCTAGTTAATCAAACTGCAACCTAGCAGCTCTGGATTGTTCTAGGTTTCAGCCAGATAAAATTTTTGCACAATCCTTTTCTTTTCTTTTCTTTTCTTTTCCCTTCCAATTCAAATATGGCATAACAAAACAGGCCCAGATTTATTGTCTCCCATCCTGAAATGCTTGGAATGTACATGCTGTGGGTCGTGTTTGGACCAAATATATGGTTTGGATTGAACACAATGTTTTGTTCTGGGTGCAGGTATGCATAACTTGACTGTTTTGGGCACTGATTGGGTACAGCACAGAAAGTCTGTACGTTCTTATTAAATAGGCAGAAGGCAATTGCATTTAATCACTTTAATATAATTGTATCTACATTTAATTTAAACTGAGTCCAATTTAATTTTTATCCTGGGAACACATGTTATTTTGGTCCTGGCATCCTTACAATTCTTTTCACAGGACGGATGCTTACTGCTCTACCCACAGCGCAATGCTCTCCTCTGAAAATAACCCCATTAGACTTTTGAAGTAATCGCAAGTGATCAGGCCGGCCCCAAAACTAAGAGACCAACCAAGTCAGATCTGCTCTGGCTTTGAGAAACCTGAAGACATTTTGTTTTGCCAAAAATGCTGTCCTCTGTTAAAACTGATAATTTATACTGTATATTGCTGCTATTGCCAAATTTATATTACATAACAGTACTTGCAACGGGGAAAAAAATCAACCAATATAAAACCTATAACAGCAAACTAAATCATGAGGAGGAAAACTGTTCCTTTCCTCACACTGTATTACTCCCCAGTAAATTCATGCAACGTATCCCTTCATTAGGAAAGTCGTTCATGAACTGAACTTAGAGAATGAAATGTACAAAACGAATATGATATGTTAAATATTTTACAGATGCAACACATATATTGGCAGAAATAAAAGGTAGGTAAAGTTATTCTTGACTCTATTACCAGGCTGACCTGCAAGAAGCACCTAACTGAATTTCAACCTTCAGGAATCCTTCCATCAAAGGATATTTGGTGAGGGATACTTATAAAACTGCTATTGAACCCAAAAGAGCCATGGTGAGTATCCTGAAGGAAATACAGCAATCCTTGACTTACAACTATAATTTGGACCAGGTTCTTGGTTCTTGAGTGAAATGGTTGTTAAGCGAGACCGCCCCTGTCACCGTTTTGCTCAGTGACTGCAATCCCAGCTCTCCCAGTTGTGGTTGTTAAGTGGAGAGAGCAAAAGAGCTTCGTGACGAAGGCAGGCTGGCAGCTTCTCTCTGTGAATGGAAGGGAAGCCCTGCAATGGACTGGAGAAACGAAGCTCAGATCTTCAGAATCCTTGCTTTGTTTCTCCAGCTATCTACGTGAAAGGAAGGGCTGGGTTAGAGAAATTAAGCAGGAACCCCAAAGATCTGTGCTTCCTTTCTCCAGCCCACTTCTGCACCTGGAGGGGAGGGTGACTCCTGCGCTGGAGAAACAAAATGGAGATCGTGAAGATCCAAGTTTTGTTTCTCGACTTTGACTAAGGCAGGGGTGGGCAATTATGGCTCCTTTATGACTCGTGGACTTCAACTCCCAGAATTCCTGAGCCAGCATGGCGGGCTCAGGAATTCTGGGAGTTGAAGTACATGAGTCATGAAGGAGCCATAATTGCCCACCCCTGGACTAAGAGAATCCCTTGTGCATGGAGGGATGGGGAAATCCTGCAGCAGATTCCTTTCAGCCTCTCCACTGACTTTCTGGGAAAGCTGGCAGTGAAGATGGCAAATAATGATCACATGTTCCTGGGATGCTTGGCAGCCATTCCTAATATGGACAAGTTATCAAGCATGCAGATCACGATCACTTGATGGGGGAGGGAGGTTTACAATGTTTTTAGGATGACTAGAAGTGCTTTACAGGCCATAAAGCAGCATTTCTAAGATATTGCAACCTTAATCAGTCATTAAATGGCCAGTCATAAATCCAGGATTCCTATAAAAAGACTAGAACACACTGTTTCCAGCAGCCAACACTCAGATAAGCAGGGATCAACATCAGACAAACAATCAGGCAGAAAACAATACTCTAGCCATCAAGAAAGAACCATCAAAGAAACCACAGCCCTACTAAAACTGGCAGGGCAAACTATCATATATAAATAGATAGCAAAGCTTACTCTCATTCACAGGAACCTTCACACCCGGTACTGACCACCTGACCTAACTCCATCTTCCAGTATCAGAATTCTTGGATTACAAGGGCTTGTGGATAATGACATCCCTTTTGCAGAGAATTTCAGTACACTTCTTCTACCTTCATTTGATCTTCTCTGAATCAGTTACTGTCCACTGAGCTCCTTTTGCATATCAATATGAGATTAAAACTTCCTTCCAAGGTCTTTTGGAGCACTTGTTCAGTTCTTGCCTAAAATCTTTCTCTTTCACTACTCTTCTTGATAATCGCTACCATTTGTCCTGGCACCCAATTAGTTTTCTTTTCTTTTCTTTTCTTTTCTTTTGGCAGTCTCCTTTCACATTTATTCTTAACATCATTTTTCATTTTGTTCTACAGTTCTTCTGGTTACTCATCAACAAGGTTTTCAAAGTTATACCTGATATTCTCCTTCAAAATGGAACACATTTTGAGCAGAGTTCTATTTTAGGTTATCTTAGAACTTGCATATGAATATTTCATGATATTTCAAAATTGGTCACTGGCCACATCTGTGAGCTTTTCCACCTCCTTGTACCAATAATATAGTCAAATATGATTTTCCATGTGCTCCTACTGGTTCCATCTGGTATTCACATAGATGCAGGTTTTGTTAGGGTGTTTGAATGATGTGTTAGTAACGAAGAAAACACCTGTTTGTCAGAAACTGCTAAGTATTTTTTTTTGTTTCATTTCTGTTTCCTAGGTCATGCAGTTAATCTGTGTTTTCCTCTTTACTATTCTATTACTATGAGCCTCGGTGGCACAGTGGTTAGAGTGCAGTATTGCAGGCTAGTTCTGCTGACTGTCGGCAAATCTCACCAGGCTCAAGGTTGACTCAGCCTTCCATCTTTCTGAGGTGGGTAAAATGAGGACCCAAATTGTTGGGGGCAATGGGCTGAGTCTGTAAACCACGTAGAGAAGGTTGTAAAAGCACTGTGAAGCATAAGTCTAAGTGCTATTGCTACTGCATTCCAGTCTCCAACTATATAAGCAGCATATCGTGATTGCATTTTTTTGTCTAAGATAGCACAACCGTAACACACATTTGGAGACCTTCAAGAGAAGGAGGATTTAACAGAATAACAGAGTTGGAAGGTACTTTGAAGGTCTTCTAGCCTCATTCCCTATACTATTTCAGACAAATGGTTGACTATCGACTATTTAGACCGGGGTGTCAAACTCAAGGCCCGGGGGCCAGATTGGCCTGTGGGGCTGCTCTGGAAACTGTAATGGACCAGCCTGTGGGGCCTCTGCCAGTAAAAATGGAGCTTGGGAGGATCGTGGACAGTCCTCACAAGCTCTGTTTTCACTGGCAGAAGGTTGCAGGAGGCTGTTGCAGCCGAAAACGGATCTCGGGAGCCCCTGTTCTCTGGCAGAGCGCTCGGGCCTCTACAGACACCCCTGATACGAGTGATATTGAGCTGGCCACGCCCATCCAGCCTCCCAAGGTCAAACAGAATCCTGATGCGGCCCTCAATGAAATTGAGTTTGACACCCCTGATTTGGACTGTATGTTGAGTGAAAAATCTTCTTGCATCTCAGGCGGACCTCTTGCTAATCAGCATCATGTTTTGCAATTGCTAGTATTATGAGGAAGGGCAGTTGAGCATAGGGAGGGATGGTTACTTCTCTTTAACAATGTTTTTTCTAGCATGCATCCCAAGGCTCAACTTTATTACTTTGTTTCTAAGAGGGTAAGGTTCTTTGCAAATAGTGGGATTAAGACTGTGGTAGGTGAAAAAGGCTGAGAAGTACGGTAATAAATTAAAGCTACTAGAACATTTGCACTCCTGTTTGAAAATAGAAAATTATATTTAGAATAGGTGTCTTGACATTCCCATAAAGGTTATTCTTAACTTAATTTTTTTCGCCCTGCTTTAAATAGCTTATGGAAGATGCAAAAGCAGCTGCCCCCTTTTTTTCCCCTCAAAGCCACCAAAGTCCACATGTAAATCTGCAAGACAATAAGAAAGCTACAGATCTAATTTCTTTTGTCTGCTTAGCTTCAGTTTTGCCGTGCAGCTGCAGCCAAAGCCCAACAAATGATATTTCCGTATTGGAAGCAGTGAACCAGTGGTACTGTAAATTTGCCTTGATGCACCCATGCGAAGGACCAACTTGGCAGATCATCCATCTTGTTCACTGTACACTGTCAGGGACGGCATGAATTCCATACATGATAAACAGATTTTTCCTCAGAAACCTTGTCCTTTAACCCACAGCAAGGTCAAAACGATGGCTGCCTGGTAAATAAAGCTGCCTGGTTCTGGTTCAGATGTTCCTCATAGTTCCATCCTCTCTTCCTGGTTATTTTATACATACACACACAAACACAGCTGCTGCGAATCTTCCCTACTTTTGCCGTTATTGTACAAAACCCAAGGAGCAAACAATACTGGCAGTGATGCTACGGAAATACGAGGAGGAGGACTGGGGCACGGAGGAGAGACAGATAAGGCAGATCACAAAGAAAGCATCCACCATAATTGCCACTTTTCATCTTGAGTTTGTAACATCCACAGGCAATCCAACAATCTGCCTATTGCTGACTTATTTGTTTGTTTTTACATTGCTTGGATTTATTTCATAAAGTCCCTGGATTAGGATGGAATTTCTACATAAAAACACCTTTCTCACCCTCCACTAAAGAATGTAAAGAATGGAGCAGTGTCCCTAAAAGGATTATTCCAGTAAGAAGGCAACCTTTTCTATTATCATCTTTGGAAAATCCTAAGAGATATTTTGTTTCCTTGCAAAAATCTATCTATTCTATAGTAGACTTAAGATTTGCAGAACCCCTGGTCCCCTTCTGGAGATATGATACAGGTAGAATATTTTTTAAAAGCCAAAGAGTGGTAAGAACTGATTTGTTGCCACTGCATGCCCCCACATTCTTGCCCATATTCTCTTCATCCACAAATCAAATGGACCTCTGTGTTGTCTATTTTCTAAAATTTGCCATCTATGAACGGTGCAAGAGATTATGCTACTATTGTCCCAGCAATTCTAAATACATATTTTTACAGACTTCTTGCTTATCTGTGCTCTGCTATGGTTAATTATGTAAGAAAAACAAATCAGCTGTTCTGTATTAGATGACCAGTTTGCCCTCTCAGGGTCATAAGTAAGATTGCTTAGTGAAATGATCAATACTTATTTGTTCAGGTTAAAGGCTGCTACAAAAAAAGGCAGTACACGAAATGATAAACTATAAATCAAACAAAGTAGAGGAGAAGGGAAAAAAAACAACCTTGAACATTAAAGACTTGACTGGTTCATTTGAAAAGCTACAGATAGTCCTCCAACGTATGTCCGCAATTGAGCCCAAAATTTATGTTGCTCCTTTGTTGTGAGTTTGCCCCATTTTACAATTTTTCTTGCCACTGTTGTTAACTGAATCGTTGCAATTGTTAAGTTAGTAACAGGGTTGCTAAGTGAATCCGGCTTCCCCATTGACTTTCCTTGTCAGAAGATCGCAAAAACTGATCACTGGCGACCCCGGGACTTTGCAACCATCATAAAGATGAACCAGTTGCATCTGAATTTTGATCATGTGACCATGGGGATGTTGATACGGCCGTGTAAAAAAATAGTCATAAGTCACTTTTTTCAGTGCCATTGTAACTTTGAACTGTCACTAAATGAACTGTTGTGAGTTGAGGACTACCTGTATGTGAATTCTGTCCTTACTACTTCCTGGCAATGGGTCTCCCAGAATCAGAGGCCTGAGAGACAGGGTTTTCTAACATCTCAATCCTGCCATCTTGGCTCCTTGGTTCAGGGAGAGCCTGGTTCCTAAGGAAAGCAAAGTCCTTTTTTTCGTTTGGCTCTATATACGTTTCTCTTTCCTTCCACCAAGACAATTTATTTCTTGTCCTTTGAAGCATTTCCTAAACTGCCCATCGGATGCAAGATACAGAAGCTCTGTGGGTCGAACTTCAAGACAACTCCCTTTGTTCAGGAGTACTTGAATGCTAAATTAAAATTCTCTAATAGAATAAACACTGGGCATTGCTGCATCCCTCTGACATTTTTTAAGTATTCTGTGATACCATCTGGAGGCAGTGTCTATTCTCTAGTTTTAAAGCAATCAATAATTGCTTGATGAAGAGGGCTTCTTTAGATCACCCACCTTCTTCACTTAAATTGTACTGCTAATAATAGGTTAGCTTACTCCCACATGACATACTTTGCTTAACATACAGCTGTTTTTACAATATATCTTTATTCTATTTTCATATTTTGTTAATACAAATTTAGGGGAGTTTTAGACTTCCCATATACAATTTATTTTTAAACCACTTCAACATTTGCCTCGTGGGAATCGTGGAGATCCTAATGGGTATTTTAGGTTTTGTTCTTTGGAAGTCCATCAAATGGTAGTAAATTAAATATAGTGCATACTTTTCAGATTCACAGAGTTGGAAGGGACATTGTAGGTCATCTAGTCCAACCCCCTGCTCAAGCAGGAGACCCTACACTATTTCTGACAGATCTCTTCTGTCCAATCTCTTCTTGAAAGCTTCCAGTGCTGAGGCTCCCACAACTTCTGAAGGCAAGGTTGATTGCTCTCATTATCAGAAAATTCCTCCTTATTTCTAGGTTGAATCTCTCCTTGATCGTTTCCATCCATTACTCCTTGTCTGGCCTTAGAAAATAGCTTGACCCTCCCCGCTTTGTGGCAGCCCCTTAAATATTGGAACACTTCTATCATGTCTCCCCTGGTCCTTCTCTTCACTAGACTAGCCATGCCAAGTACTTGCAACCATTCATTGTATGGGTTAGCCTCCAGTCCTTTGTGATTAATTCAATTTCTATATTTGTTAATACACGCCTCTATTAAGGACTCCATTAATACCAAGAAAAAAAGAGGAAGATTTTCTTAAACACCCAGCAATCTTTCCTCCAGAACACATTTGCCCTTAAAATAATTTGTAAGATACAAAATAGAAATATACAGACTTTACTGACAAACATCACCAAAAATAGTCAAGTCTGAAAGATGAAAAAATTGTACAATCCTGAAACAAATACAATATCTCACAACAACAGTACTGAAGAGCCTCAGAAGTACGGTCCAGCCACGACAGAGCTTTTCCAAATGTACCCTGAGAAGGGTACATTTGCCTAACATCCGTCACTCAATTAATTCTCTTGACAAGTCAGAGACCAGAGGTAATGACTAGAAAAGAGCAGCAGACACAAACCAAGGGGGAAAGGCTAGAAAATGATGACAATAGGAAAGCTGCCATAGGAAGTTCTGTTGCTGTAGCTGAGCACCAAAGGAAGGCAGGGTTGGATTCCCCCCAATGACATATAGACCCCATGATGGGTTTAAGTTTAAAAGTACAGGCCAGTCCTTGACTTACAGTTCTTTTAGTGACCGTTCAAAGTTACAACGGCACTGAAAAAAGTGTCTTATGACCTCTTTTCACACTTAAGACCATTGTGGCATCCCTATGGTCATAGGATCAAACTTCAGAAGTTTTGCAACTGGTTCGTATTTATGACGGTTGCAATGTCCCAGAGTGATGTGATCAGAGAAAACTATTTGGTTGTTTTTTTTATTAAATTTTAGAATAGCTAATGTGTGAGGCATACATCCTCATTACAGGTAGTCCTCGACTTATGACCATAATTGAGGCCAAAATTTATTTTGCTAGGAGAAACATCTGTTAAGTGATTTTTGCCCCATTTTACGACCTTTCTTGCCACAGTTGTTAAGTGAATCACTGCAGTTGTTAAGTTAGCAATATGGCTGTTAAGTGCATCTGACTTCCCCATAGATTTTACTTGTCAGGAGGCTGAAAAGATATTATGTACGTACATATTTTCTAAGCTGTCCATTTCACTCATTTATTTATTTTTTATTTATCATATTTATATACCGCCCCATCTCAACAAGGACTCGGGGCGGTTCACAGCAGATAAAAACACAGTATT
>JAEANM010025170.1:0-10994 GCA_017656035.1 Myanophis thanlyinensis | reverse complement strand
ACCCTATAATATTCTTTATCCTCTTTGCCCTTCATTTTTAGTGTTAAGCTATCCAGCTCTGCACATTCGAGAATTTTCATTTCAGTGAGCTGCATGTAATATAATTAGACTGTTTGGTGATGTCAGTAACAAAAAGCTTAAAAAATCATCTTCGAAATTTTTGAAACTTTGGAATGAGAAAACTTCTATATGTGTGTAGGTATTTCACTGACCTGAAACTATGTATTTTTGGCTTCTGGGTGTTTTTCCACCATTCTGTACAAAGCCCAGGTTATGCCACACAAGCTGACTTTTCTAATATTGTATATGTCTTTTCTCTCTTTTAGCTTCTTAATTTGTCAGAGAGGAGGCATGACATCAGCAAACTGCATTCCAAGGTATGGTGGATTGTTACTTAAGCAAATAACATTTCCAGTAGAGTGGTTGGATGAGAAGGAGAATTGCTCCAGGACAAAAACTCATTTATAACTTTTTTCACAGCTACAAATTAGTTACTGAGTACATTACATATACTATCCTATGGATTTATTACCCTATCATTGCCCTTGATTTCTTCCCACCCACAGCATCTGCTTCTTTCAGCCTTAGTAATTAAAGTAGTAAATAAAAACAACTTTATTTGCTTATTGAATAATGAAATATATCCCATAAACAGGTATTGTATTCCCTGAAATTTGAGTTGCACCTGTGGACACCCATAACCAGAAATACAGTATGTCTGCAGGACCTCATGATAAAATTACTTAATGTGATATTAACAAACATTTCTCAAGGAGTTGGCAGTCATTATCTGAAATCCCACGAAACTGCAAGGAGTCAAAATGCCACAGATCTTTTAGAGTTTGTACATTTTAATGTGTTCTTCCTTCTCCATTAGTGATGACCCTGTGAAAGTGAATTTATGTGTATTCTGTAATTCAGAAAAAAAAAATCAGCAAAATTTTAGAGCTCCAAAATCCCAAACTGTTTCTCAGAATGGAGAAATCAATGTTTGCTAGAAAACAAATATGTCTGATTCCAGTTGCTATTTTGAATAATAAAATAAGCGGTTTCAGTTGCCAAGGAAAGCTTGGGTAAATTTATGTACATTGATTGTGCAAATTTTCCTGTATGCATCTTTTTGACAGCTAGACAGTATACAGTATCTGCAAAAGAAGGGCTATAATTTTTTTCAGACCCTGAAATGAAGAAACAGGCTCCATTGTTTATACATGATTCATTGGAGTACATTCTAAAAAGTTAATGTTAACTATGAAACCATGATCAATTTCATTTACTGTAAACTCAGTCTTTTAAGACCACAGTCATGACAGCGGCTCCATTTCTTTTCAGCTACTTTTTGTCTCCTAATTGGGTAATCACAGAGAGCTGCCTCCTAAGGTGCATCCCACTCTTTTTTGGCCATTAATTACATTGTTTAGCCACTGTCTGTCATCCACAGAGGTTGTTCCTCAAGATACAGCCAGCACTTACCTCTGTCTCTGCTCTAAATTCTGGAAGTGGTCCAAGCATTGTAATCTAGGCTTGCCACTATATTTATCAGGTCGTTATGGCCAGAATTAGCCTAAATTAGCAAGCTGGAGGAACAGAAGAAGAATTGAAAGGTGAACTTCTAGGATTGAGAGGCAGAAAGAGGAATGGGATTTTAAAAAGGCAAACTTTTTTCTGGAGTGGAATGCAGCAATAATACATGGAAAAGTGAGATGAGTTATACATTGGATTTCATGGCATCATCCAGTGTCATGGTTGTCCCAGAAGTGTTTTTTCAAGAGGCAACTGGACTTTCCTGGTTTTTATTTGAAGACATTTCTCATCCAAGAAGCTTCTTGGATGAGAAGTGAAACATCTTCAAATAAAAACCAAAAAATTCAGTTGCCTCTTGAAAAAGCGCCAAGGGTTCCAAGTAACATCCCCAATGTAATCAAAACTCTCCGGATACAAAGTTTCTTAGAATGATATTTTATTGAAGACATCATATTGGCACATCTGGAGAAAACCCGAGTCTGAATTCCCGTGTTTTCTCCACCCAAAGTAAAGTCAAGGTTTCTTCCCCTAAATCATCACATCTCCAATCCAATTAGGGTAGCATCAAAAGGTCATCTTCTGGTCCTCCCTCCGCAGGTGCAGGCTAGACGTCCTTGATTCCCACGAGAAAGAATGCTGTGGAAATAAGACTCCCAGCTAACTATCTAATTCTAACCCCCATATACATTTCTAAAGAATTGTGTGGCAAGCCTGAAATGAAACTAACTAAATTGAGAGAATGAAGAAGAGGCAATTTTTTTTTTGCAAAGAGTCTTTTAGGCTTGAGAGCACCTTTTGGTCTAAGATTAGTGGTTGCTTTTCTGAGAAGGAAGCTACATTTTTACTTAGAAAAACTAATGTGGATTCTCCCTCACTTTCTCCACTTTTCAATCAACTAATAGAAAATAATGTGCTCCTTTGTACTGTTGAAATTACTAGATGAAGATGGAGTCCTGGTTTTGACTTGAGATCTCCCTTAGTGATTAAACAAGATTGTTACCAAGGATTCATTGTTGGGCAAAATCTTAATATATCACTGCTGTTTCCATGGACAGAAAATTTCCCTTTTGAGGAAGCTGCTGTCTTGGAAATTGATGAGCTGTGAAAACACATAGAAGGAAACTAAGCGTTCTAGTTAGCTTATAGCTAATTAACTCTGGTCGTTTCACTTGGGTTCACTTGCTCCCCTTGCTTGGGTTGCTGGATGTGTGGAAGGGTTGGAAGAAAGGGAAGAGAAAAGCAAAAGCTCTGCAAGCAATCAAGATTATCTGGATCAGTCTCAAGTGTGTTTCTGTAATGGAATGTGAAAATGACCTTGGAAGACCGGGGAAGGGAGGAAGAGGTGCTACTTAGGGAATCATCAAATAAAAGGGGGTGGGGGGGAAAGCCAGCAGTGAGTAACTGGGCAGAAGGAGAAACTTAGAAAGGATCTACCCTAACTTATCAGGTCATAAAAAAGAGACAGACGGAGATTCCAGACATGTTATATTCTGTTAATGTCCTCTTGCAATAAAATACAATTAGTTCATCTGGTCATGTTTCCTGTCTGGTCTACTTAGGAGTTTGACATCAATCTTGCAAGTCTGAAAATACAAGTCTCCCACCATCTTTTGTTTTTACTACTGCTTGTTAAATTAGGGAGGATCCTTTCTGAGACTTTTTCTGCCCATTACTCAGTTGTGGGCTCCTTTCCCTTTTATTTGATTGTTCCCCAGGCAGCATCTTTCCCTTCCTCCCATCTTCCAAGGTCATGCTCAGTTCCATTATAGATTCAAACAAGGATCAAAAGGATTGGCCACAAAAAAGCTTGGCCATCTCCAAAGTACTGTAAGCATATTCTGTTGGTTTCTGGCAATTAAAGTCTCTGTGACATTATGGCAATGGATATAGTGAAACAAACAAACCAATAAACCAATAAACCATGGTTGACTGTACATTTATTATTAGCTGACCTAAAATGTATTGATGTGCCAACTGAAAGATGATTACCTTTTTTTAGCACTTCTCCAAAATTTGTGGTGGAGTTGTCCAATGCAAATATTCTATCAAAATATCCACATTAGGGGAAACGCCAGACAAATGTGTGTTTATTGGGGAAGAACCTACAGAAACACATATTAATTTTCATATGAATTCTGCCATCACAGTTTGATGAAAGAAACGAGTCAAACACACTTTGAAATACTCAAAAGCAATTAAAAGTGAGCCAGTGAAATCCATCTATCCATCTCCAGTTACAAATACCACATTCTCTGCATGCTGAACATCTTTGTGGCATGCAATTCTTCTATTCTTGCATAGAATCTGTTTGCAGGGATGCTCCCAGCAAGGATTAAGTGTAGAAAAATTGAGAAAGTGCCAGGGAATTAGGCAAGGCTCCACTTTTTAAAACTGTGTGCGTAATTTGAAATGAAAGCGATTCCCGGGCAGAGTTCTTTTTTCAAGGAAAAAGATCCTCATTTCGTATTATCCACCTGGATTACACGCCTTCTTATTTTTTTCTTTTTAAACTTTTTTTGGGGGTGGGGCAACAAATTTCTAAGATAAGGTTGATGTAGTTTTGATCCAGCTTGACTTACAAGGGATGGTGCCGCATCTTAATTTCATTCTTGGTTAAGAAGGTGTCGCACCAATTACTAGTAAGGATTCCTAAGAATTGGCAAGTTGTTAATGTTTGTTACTGCATAACTTGGCTTGCCCTCTTTTGCCAACCCAGGCAAGAAATGATTTGCAATAGTGTCTTGAATGAATGAAATCCCAAAAGACGCCTTTGTCAGCAGTCATAAATAATAATAAGAATAGGAAAATAGCTGTCTTAAAATGAGAACTGTAGATGCATTCGCCTAATGGTAGAACCAATCCTGCAGATTTTGTGTTCTGGAGCAACTTGTGAAATTGTCTGATAACCAAAAGAAGATAGAAACCCTAACCTTTTATAACAGCTTCATGTCTTTCTTCTCACGCTTGGAACTCTTCTTTCTCCTTGTACCACAGGTCCTGGATTTCGGGTGGCCTGACTTGCACACCCCTGCCCTGGAGAAGATATGCAGCATCTGCAAGGCCATGGACACGTGGCTCAATGCTGACTCACACAATGTGGTAGTGCTGCATAATAAGGTGAGAGGAAGGAAAAGAATTCCCTGGAGGATGGTTGTGGGGAAAACGGTTTTTTGCCCCTGCTTAAGTGCCACAATTAAGGCCAATAACATTTAGCATAGGAGTCCCCAACATTTCCGACTCCGTGGACCAGCAGTGGCGGAACCAGTAGCGTGCCCGGGGGGGGGGGGGAGAAAGGAGTTGGTTTTATGCATGCACACACTGCTTGTGCAAATGGAGTTTTGCACACTCATGCACTTGCCTACCGCTTGTGCAGGCCACTTCCCAATGGGTTGCAGATCAGTGGCGGGCCACGGACTGGGAGTTGGGGACCCCTGATTTAGCAAACAGATTGAATGGTGGCAAATGGAGCCTCTGAACAGGTTTTTATTCTGATTTAGTAAATTAAATACGTGATCAATGCATGTGATCTCAAGGCCAGCTTTGTTTCTGGCTAGGAGGACACTCTCGTTGTCCTGCGTACAATTTTTTTCTTATGGCTAAGGAATCATCTTCTGAATTGTTATCCACGAACAGAAAGTGTATTCTTATTTGTAGCAACGCTCTATCTGTGATTGCCATGCTTGTAGCAATTTGCTACACACAATCGTATATTCCTCCCTATCCTCGATTACTATAAAGCTTTTGTTTTTGCAAAGTTTGTGCTAGATTTGGCTTCAGCTGGATGCTCAGCCTGTGCTCCAGATAGTGATGAAAACAGGATGTGTAGCCTCAGCACTGCTTTCTTGTGATGGGAATATTTTCAGCTTTTTCCACCAAATTTCCTGTTCTCACTGTTTTCAGTTTTATGGATATTATTCAGCACTCTTATATAATTGTTGCTGTGTGGTTGTGATTGGTCTATGCGTGCTTCTGTATTGCTGGTGTTTCCGTTCTTTGATTCTGTTATGCTTAAAGGTGTTCCTATAGTATATCGGATTTGATATATAAAAATTGATCCTCCCTTCTCTGGACATTCTGGATACTGTAGTCTTGAAAAACATAAAATGTGAGTTTTAGCAACTGCATCAGATAAGACTTCCCAAGAATTTTTGAAGAAAAAAATTGAGTAGTGAAACTGGGACAAAATTCAGTTAAGTTTAGGTGCCTAATACATCAGTAGAAGCATTCTTCCCATGACTGTTGCTCTTAATACTCTTTGATTGTGTTAACATAACCTGTGTAAACTATTACTGTGCAATTTGTATTACTCCAACGAGGCAGCATTATTTCTGTAATGTGAACTTTTTTGTTTTTTTTCCGTTTGCATTCTAAAGCACAGTTTAAGTTTCTCATGAAATAAATACATATGTGTGTTCTTACTTCTTTGTTAAACACAATAACCCTTGGGTTAAATTGCAGAAAATGGAAAAAAGTAGGTATGCTGTTCTCCTAAAGGTAAAGGTAAACTTTCCCCTCGCACGTATGTGCTAGTCTAGAGGGTGGTGCTCATCTCCGTTTCTAAGCCGAAGAGCCAGTGCTGTCTGATGATGATCCGTGGTCATGTGGCTAGCATGACTAAATGCCAAAGGCGCACTGAGTGCTGTTATCTTCCCACCAAGGTGGTTCCTATTTTTCTACTTGCATTTTTTTACATTTTAGCAGTTTCAAACTGCTAGGTTTGAAGAAGCTGGGGCAAGTAATAGGAGCTCACTCCATTACGTGGCGCTAGGGATTTGAACCACTGAACTGCAAAACTTTCTGATCGACAAGCTCAGCATCTCAGCCACTGAGCTACCCCATTTTGTTCTCCTAGGAGAGTAACACTAATCAGGCAATGTCATGGGGGTTTCAGAAAGGGTAGGTTTGTCAGTAATACTCCATGTGTCTCAAGGGATATAAGGAAGGAGCAGTTACTCCAGTTAATAGGCTTTCCTGCCAAAATTCCCTCAGTCAGGGGGGTCAAACTGGTGGCCCATGGGCCGGATGCGTCTCGTGCAGGCCACGTAGCTCCGCAAAGGCAAAAAAAAACCATCGTGATACATCATGTGACATCAGCGTGACGTGGCAACTTTATCCCTTGTGCCCTAATTAGTGGTGACATTTGGGAATATTTCTAAAATTGCACATTTGGCCCTCCAGGGGAACTGCAACACCATTGAATATCCCTTTGATTATGTGATTGTAAGTACATGGAAGTTTTGATAAATTGTGGATTGGATTGGATGATCATTAAGATGGATGATTCCGACTCCATGTTCTGTGGTTCACTGATCTGATGTCTTTTATGCTCTGATATTGTAGTCTATTTGGGCATGAGTAAAGGAATATACAGCTCATCATTGACTTATTCATTCAGTGACTGTTTGAAGTTACAGCGGCACTGCAAAAAGTGACTTCTGACTTTGTTTTTTCATAGTTATGACTGCTGCAGCATCCCCATGGTCACGTGATAAAAAAATCAGACCTTTGGCAACTGGCATGTATTTCTGATGGTAGCAGCGTCCTGAGGGGTGTGTGTGTCACATTTTGTAACCTTCTAACAAACAAAGTCAATGGGGAAGTCAGTTTCAGTGAACAACCATATTACCAAAACTGTTTTTTTACACTTTCTTACGGTGTGATTGGTTTCTTACAAAAGCCTCTTGAAATAAAGGGCCTTATGAAATTAATCTGCAGGCTGCAAGTTGTATATCCCTGAAACATGTAAAAGCTGACGACAGCAGACTCAGAGCCAAATTTGTCATGATGGGGCAGCTGCTTGCACATTTGCTCTGTTCCCAAGAATAGGATCAGATAGGATCCAGGCTTTCAAAAATAGGAAAACTGCAACAGAGTACTAACAATTGATCAGATACATCACTTTTCTTCTTGTGTTTCTTTTACCTGTGTCATTTCTGCTGAGATGAAACAAGCATGCTTAATACAAGAGAATGTGGAAAGAAAGGAGAGTTAAATACCCCGCATCAGTTCACATCAGGGTAGAAAAAGGAAGATATCCTCCTGCCAATGAGAACGGAGGAAATAAAATAGATGTAGTTGCCCAATCACACTCTCCGTTCCATATTCTGCGTTGTCCATTGCATATTCCAGGTAGTGCTCGACTTACAACCGCAGCCGAGCCCAACATTTTCATTGCTAAACATTTGTTAAGCGAATTTTGCCCCCTGTTACGGTCTTTCCTGCCACGGTTGTTAAGGGAATCAATGCAGTTGTGAACTTAGCAGCACGGTTGTTAAGTGAATCCGGTTCTCCCATTGACTTGGCTTGCTAGATGGTCGCAAAAGGGGATCATAAGACACTTCAACCATCATAAATATATGAACCAGTTGCCAAGCATCTGAATTTTTATCATGTGACCATGGGGTTGCTGCAACGGTTGTAAATGTGAAAAATGGTCATAAGTCATTTTTTTTCCAGTACAGTTGTAACTACAAATGTGCACTAAGCAAACTGTTGTAAGTCAAAGACGACCTCGGATGGCTTTCTAATTTTAAAACGGCCCTGTGATGATGCCCCAGTTTGTTCTTCCTCTCTGTGTTTGAGAAGTAGTGGAGGGTGCACAGGTCTTCTTCTCCAGGATTTTTCCAAGAAGACGACTCTGAAATAGCAAAACCTACTCCAAAATCCAATCAGCAGTTATTATGCAGCGCCATCTATTGGTTCATTTGCTTCATCGGACTATGACCACGACACATTTATGAAATAATACATGTGTTGGTCCTTGTAGCACTCTTAATAAATTTTCCTCCCCTTTGGAAACCATTGTTCAGTTATGCCTTCCTGTAAGACATTCATGGTTGCTTACTTTTGCTGACTTACATGAGCGGTGTCCTCTGTTTATCTGTCATACTATTTGACAAAACCAAGAGGCATCTGTTCCCATTCAAATATGTCCATGTTCTGGGGAGTTTATTCCTGGAAACCTGCCAGGAATCTAACCTTTTAAAATTTTGAAACAAATCAATGCTACCCATTCTAGACTTTCCTCGCCTGATGCCCTCCAGACGTGTTAGAATCGAGGCTTCCAAAATTCTTAATCAGGCGATGGATGCTAACGAGGCACCTGGGAGCTGGGATTCCAATATAGCTGGAAGATGCCAAATTGGGGAAAAATTACCCTGTACCAGTGCATGGAGTTTATTATGGGTTTGCTTTCATTTTTTTTCAAAATCCTCTGATGAATTTTATGACCAACACATTTAGAGACACAGTGTAGGGGAAGCATAATTACAAATAGAAATTGGAGTACACATTTCTGCGTGACATTTTAAAAATCAGATTAATGCCAAGCCCCTGCAAAAGGTTAATTGTCCCATGTCATTAAAATAACTTTCCTTCATAAAGTGCTATCCAAATGGCATTAGTGAAGATACAAGGACTGTAGTCTTTCCTTTTCCAGGCATGATTACTGACGATGCTGATTTATTATTTCCTTTCTCCTTTTCTTTGTATGTGCAGGGGAACAGAGGTCGAACAGGGGTTGTTATTGCTGCTTACATGCACTATAGCAATATTTCAGCCAGGTAAGAAAACTACTTATTGTGCAGTCTATAAAGAGCTAGAAAAGCAGTGGCTTTAATTCAGACTGGGTTGTGATGTTGGAAATCTGCTAATTTAGAAACTTATAAAGTCCACTTTGATAATAGAATCCCAAACTTTAGACAAAGCCTGATTCCCCTCCCCCCCCCCCGCAATGCACTCACAAATACACACCTTTGCCAAGCCTTCTGACATGATTATCAAACACAATTACATTGTTATATACTTCTAGTATGTTGCCTAAAATTCTTACATGAATCAGGAAATTGCATGGAGATTTTATCCACAGCCCTTTTTGCTGCTGGAAAAAGCATCTCTATTTTAATTCATAAGGGCATGAACAAGCACAAAGTAAGGAGACCAAGGAGGGAAAATGAAAACATGAAATACATATTTACACGTAAAATTACTGAGCTGGAGTGTATGTGTGTTATTCTCAGTATTGGACCGCACTGATGATCCAAGGATGCCATGTTGCATTTCTATGCAACAATGTTGCATCCCCACTCCAGACTAGCCCTTAGACCTTCAAACAGGGGGGAAAAATAATAACAAAAGACAAAGAGTCAGTATCTCACCGTCTAGATGCAAACATAAAACATAATTTTTCTCAAATCTGGTACCTTCCTGATGAGTGGGAATTTAGTTAACCCAACTGGGTAGAGAAAGAATGGAAGCAGATGATTAAACTTAAATGGCTGTTTTTAAACTGGCCCTATACAGTTTTAAATTTAAATCAGCAAATTTTATTTTACTGATACAGTTTTAGTATTTCTGATTGAACAGAAACAATGGTGGATGGATGGGCCAAAGTACTGTAGAAAGAACTCCCAAGGAAAACTCTTAACATTCCAGAAGTAGAACTTGTACTTCTCTTTATTCCACAGTGCAGATCAGGCTCTGGATCGGTTTGCCATGAAGAGGTTTTACGAGGACAAGGTGATCCCAGCTGGGCAGCCATCTCAGAAGAGGTTAGTCTGCCTCCTCCCCTTCTGGGGAAAGACCCTTCTGGTGCTTTCAACACATACATGTAGAGATGATCAGAGGACTCACTAAATCTCTCCATTCACATTAATATTACACTTTCTGTTTGTGAACAAAGAGTAAACTTCGGTGTTTTTATTCATTGCTTGTTCAGAACTAAAATTTAACAAATCGCATAGTTGTTGAAATTAGGGGTAAAGTAGGCATCAACCCCAATCATAACCCTGTTCAGAACTATAGCTTCCAAGACCTACAAGTTTCTGTTGGGCTCTGGGCTTCTTCTGTAGTTAGATATGACCCATCTGTTCATAAAATAAATTAATTTAATTTAACTAATTAAATTAAATGCTTGGAGAACTTCACTATTTGTAGATATTGTGGTTGCAAATGTAGATAATGATGCTCTGAACACATACAGTGCTGCAAATGGTCTACTGAATTTTCTTCAGCTTCTAATGCATTTCCAGTCAATTTCACTTGGTGGTGCTGAGCCAACAAAAATCTGCGTGTAGCATTTTTGACGGGCAAAAAATATCCAGACTTGCAGCCTCTAAAGCTTCTTTGCAGGCATTTCATTTTGAAGGACTTAATAAAAACTTCGGTATCAGTATCTGAACTTTGAGGAAGAATGTTTCTCTTTTCAGTGCTGAAAATAATTAGTATTATTATTTATTACCCTCATTTATGTGTAATTGTTGAAAATAGCAACATCACTTTTCTTTTTTTTGTTTGCTCTAAAGGTAGCAAGAGAGGCTGAAAGAAAGAAAAGTATGAGAAGGCATTTTAAATTTTTTTTGCACAAAATGATATAACTTGAAATAATAAAGAAATCCAGATATTTTAATGTAAAAGAAGCACTCTTCCCAAATCCTTAAATTATTTGAGTAATCTATCTGTCTGTCTCTCTC